>BQNB010018457.1:0-54843 GCA_026074375.1 Tanacetum coccineum | reverse complement strand
CCTAAAATATAACCACCTTCAAAGTGAGGGGAATGCCTTGCTTTTATAGAAGTCCAAGGGTATTTATGTAACTTCTGCCCAATCATTACATCAATTATTAGCCAATCATTTGCATGAGAGTGGTAAACCTCGAATCGCCAGATAAAAAGCAGTGGATCCAGCCGGTCATTTGGTTACACGTGTCCTTTATAAAAGCTTACTTCGTACGCGGTTACTATCCACCGTTTCATCAATAAATGCTACAAATTGAATTGAAATACAACTCTGCCATGCCACGTGCCCTTATTCCATTTGCTCATTCCTTCATAATGCGTTGTCACATGAGGATTTCTTGATTTAATTAGTTTGCATGTGAGTTTGTAGCACACAAAAATCTTCCAATTCATTTCATGCTAGTGCACATGACATAAGGGATTTAATTTCTACTCACGTGACATGATGCCTCCAAGTATTTATCAGATTTGATTTTTGATGGGGTTGGACTTGAAATATGGGCTTATATCAAGTATGGGCTGGGTATTGAGCTAGTAAAAATATGGGCTAGCCCGGCCCATATTAATGGGTTACGGACTGGCCCAATAAAATCTGAGGGCACCGTTGGACTCGTAATCTCGCACTCTTTCTAATGGCATGCTCGGGAAATATTAACTACTTCGTCTTGACTTCAAATAATAAATACGCTTGATCGAAACGAACCCGAAAATACCCTTTTTTGCTCCGTTTACAATCTTTAGTACCTGCAAGACATAAAAATACCAAACAAACATATTTGCAAGATAATTATCCATATTTCAGTATTTTTAGTCCGATTAATAGTGTTTTACAGGGTTATAAAGATGTGTGTTTTATCACACATCAAATTCCCCCACACTAAGCCATTGCTGGTCCCACACGCAATGTTTATAAAACAAGCTTGGAAATAAATAATTTTATCCCCCTTTCACTTTGACCCCTCACAATCAAACAAGAACAGAAAAGATCCATTAAGAAGGTTCAAAAATCATTTAATTTCTAAAGCGCCCCTGTTTTAACCACTTATTAATAAAAACTAAGATAAAATTTATTTAACAAGGCTTTAAGAACGGGAGTTCATCATCCTCGACTTTTCACAGTCCCCAAACGAAGCTTAAAACAAAATCACAGTCAAATATAAGATTAGATGCTAACACTACTCATAAATGCTAATTGTGTACACATAGCTACTTTTCGCTCCCTTATTCCTAAATCCTCTAAGGATTTTATTATTATTATTGTTGACAAATAAATTATGTCCTTATTAATATAAAGTAAACCCGGTTTAGACCATAATTAGTTTGAAATCCTTTCCTAAAGAGACGGTATGGTGAGAATAAGGTCCACATTAAGGTTCTAATTTCGCATGATTTATGGGTTGTCCTTTTTATTTCATACGAAACAATTCAACTACGAGACCATAGATGGAGGCTTTATTTAGATAACCCCGGAGTCAAAATTTGGCTTTATTATTATTATTATTATTATTATTAATGCAACATTATTATCTCTCGGTCCTTTAAACAACTACCACATCGATATGCGAGCCTACCATGGTCCAAGAGTCTTATTTCGACCAGGAGATCCTTGACCTTTTTGAAAACTGCCACATCGGTATGCGAGCCGATCATGGTCCAGTAAACTTTTATTAGTCTCGGATTTATTATTCTTACTATAGGCCTTCTTTTGAAAACTACCACATCGATATGCTAGCCGACCATGGTCCAGGAGTCTTTTATCAGCCCACAATTCTTATTATTATTATTATTATTACCTCCACCCTTTAAACGACTGCCACATTGGTATGCGAGCCGACCATGGTCCAGTGGTTTTATTTCGGCTTCGGTTTATTACATTATTATTATTTATTATATTTTTTATAGCCAAATTTCGAGTCATGTGGTCTTTTAACTACCTAGACAACGGTAGCAAACTGTCAGGAATCGGTAGCCTATTTCCCCACAACACTGACAAAACCTCGATGTGTACCTTACTTTCACCAGAAGGAATCACTACGAAGGGATTTAAACTAAGAATCGCAAAAACCAAAGTAACTTTATTTATTTAACAATTATATAAAGTTTATTAAACTGGTGGGAGCAAAAAGTCACAATTAACCTTTATGAGCTCTAAAGAGAACCAACTACTCCACGCTTAGCATCTAACTTATATTCAACTCTATCATTTTTTGTTCTTTTCAAAATTTTAAAGTTAAGCAAACGCTTAGTCTCGAAAGCTAAAGGGAAAGTTAGAGTGCAAAACTCGGTCAAGTCAAAATATCATTAGTTCTACGGGCCTACTTATGCATATTTCTAACAATAATTAAGAGAGATTTATTATTAGTATTATATATATATATATATATATATATATATATATATATATATATATATATATATATATTATTTTCCATAAAATTAAGCAAAAACTAAGGTCAAAACAGGGTTGCGAGGGGCACAGACAGGCACAGGTATGATTACATTTAGATAGAAATCCTCCCACACTTATAATAGAACATTGGCCTCAATGTTCAAAAATATCAGGTTTTACCCCCACACTTAGGAACGAAAAAGGCAAATGCAAAAAATTCTAAGTATGAAAGGGGAAATAAAATTAGATATATATATACGATCAGGATTAAGGATTCCCAGGATATAAACATGAAGATGATCGGAGACCGCATGATTGGAGGATTGAAAACAAGCACGGAGGTCTTCAAGATCATAGGGAGCCCTACAAGCAAAAACAGATAACCATGAAACACAACATGGAGAGAAGCACTCCCCTACACTTACTCATTATTAATACTACTACTAAACTAATATATTATTACTACTAAGAAAATAGAAAGAAGAAGAGAACATGGGTTGCCTCCCGAGAAGCGCTTGTTTTTGTTTGAGTCTCTAGCTTGACTCTAGTGTTATTTCATTTTAGGTCCATGGTCAAATCCATCACTCGATGTGAGGTGAGGATGGTAAAAGCGATACATCACCTCCTTAGGTGAGTATGCAGCAGGACGGGGTGATGGAATATGATGAGAACTAAAAGAACGGGTCTCCATCACCCTCGTCTTCCTAACCGACTGTGTTAGAGAGAAGAATAGATCAAATCTTTCTAATTCCCTTAAGAAAATTTGCTTAGGATTGGGAAGTGGTAGATCTAGCGAGGAAGACTCTGTAGGTAATAATGCTGGAGATACATCGAAAGATGAATCTTCATTAAGCAATTGTTCAAAATATAGAATGTCACACTCTGAATCATAATACCTATCACCAGTTCCAATTAGAATTGAATCATCTAGGCCGATCTCAGTGATGAGCTCCTCAAAAAGGTTACTAGTCTCAAATGATCTAGACATCGAATTAGAATTACCTAAAGGATCATCAAACACTCTTGGGACTAGGACAGGGTCATCGGCTAATAATCGTTCTAGTTCTTGTATGTCCCTACTAGGATTGAAGTTAATTTCCCTATCCTCCGTTGAGAAGGTGTCTAAATGCTCTCCTAAAAGCAAGTCGATATCTACTATAGTATCTCCTAAAACATCAATACACGGTAAAGGAAATGTGACTAGCAAAGTAGACTCATCAATAACTAGAGTCGACTCAGGGGGGGTCCAGACTACTAATGTCCTCAAACTCCTCATCAAAAAGCGGATTATCATTACATAAGGTAAAATCATCATTAAAGTCAAAGAGAGGGTTTGAGAAAGTCACATCATAAGATCTAGGTTTTGTATCATCACCTAAAGGCTCATCAGACATTCCTTTGTTCAAACTAGAACTTTTGAGTAAATGATTAAAAAGATACTTAACCAAATGCCTAGGCAAGCCAGCTACATCCTCGTTTTTCATCAAAAAGTCAACTACATATTCTCCTAGAGGCGAATTGATATCAAAATCTACTTCCTCATCATCAGTAGGGGGAAAGGTGTAGTAATAGGCATATCACACTCTAAATCATCATAAACCGATGTCACCTCCGACTCCTTTGGGATTGGGACAAGATCATCAACACTAGACTTTATAAATTCATCATTTTCCCTTTCGAGAGTAGTGCTAATAACCTTATCCCCCATTAAGAAGGTGTCAGAAGGCTCCATGGTAAGTGAATCAATCTTATTATCTCCCTCGTCACTCCCCTCGGGATTATATAAGTCAACGAGAGGATCTTGATTTGAATTTCTAAGGTTCATCATCTCCCTAAGATGGTTCATTTCATTTTGAAATTCCATGTTGACTTGTTCTTGAATTTTATTGAATTTGATCATTTGTGTAATCAATTCTCTTTGATTTAACTCACTTAGGGGGAGTGGCTGAGGGGTGTGAACTGCGAAGGTTGGTCAAAACCAAAAGAGTCATGATTTTCATAAGGCGCATGCTCATAGAACACGTTACCCGTTTGACAATTAGACGCATAATGGGGACCTCCACAATGCTCACAATAGTCGAACTGTTGTGAATCATCAATATGGTACTGTGGAGGTTGGTCAAAAGAAGAAAAGTCATAATTGTTACTAGGATTAGGCTCATAGACAAGCGGGTTCCTAATTTGGCAATCAGAACTATAATGCGGACCTCTGCAGACCTCACAACAATCGAACTGTTGTGGCAAACTCATAGAATAATATGGAGATTGGTCATTACTAAAGTTTTGATTGTTACACGGGTCCTGCTCATAGAAAAGCGGGGTTCGTGTTTGACAATTAAGTCCCTAGTGAGGACTATCTCCACATAACTCACACGAGAAGTTGGGTGTTTCATTATAAGCATAAGGATTTGGGTCATATACAAACTCATTTCCGATCCAATACTACTACAGCCATGACAGTTTCACCATTTAACCGGACCTCCCATACCACGAGCAACCAAATGTTATACAAGACATGTTGAAGAATTAAACGGAATAAGAGTAAAGAAGATAAGAATTAAATAAAATAAGAGGATAAAGGAGAATATTTTATTTTTGATTTTTATAAAGAAAATAAAAGAAAATTATTTAATATATATATATAAGAGAAAATAAAATAGAATTGGAAATATTTTATTTATTTTTTGATTTTAATAAGTACAAAATAAACTTTCCGAAGAAAGGAATCTTCAAGGCACTAACTCGAAACACCACGTAAAAATCATACAACTCTCCCCGGCAGAGGCACCATTTTGATAAACGTCAAACGCGTGTCGAAGTAATATATATAGTATTTCCCGTTGGATAAAATAATCACATGAGGACAAGTGATAATTAATCTTCCTGATGTCGTATCCACACGGAATTAAATTTGAGATTTACGTAGATGTTTATCGTTTGATGCTTGATTATCCTTTTCTTTGGTTTTTGGTTTTTTATACTAATAATAATCTATAATAAAACTAAGCAAATAAATCTAAACTATATAAAACGATATGCAGCCAAGCGAGGCGAAGAAGATCAGTAAGTGTGAATAAACAGTAAATAAAGAAATTAAGTGCCATTTTTGTTTTTTTAAAATCTGTTTTCTCACAACGTTGGTTTTTATTGAAAACGATCCTTTATTTTGGTATAAATTACTCGATTCAATGTTGATGAATTAATACCGGTAAAAATATTATTTTCTCACAACGTTGGTTTTTATTGAAAATAGTATCTTATAAAGGTATTAATTACTAGATTTGATGTTTGATTATTTCTCTGGATTATGCCCTTCAAAATAATCAAATAAGAAATCTAAATAACCCGAAGATTATTAATCAACAAATCACTTTTTAATCCTTTACACTTAATTCACAATCCACAAATCACTTAACAAGCATATAAGAATTTACTCGCTAAACATGACAACTAAACTAATACTATAAGCATAATAATAATAGCAAAACATAATTAAGCGAAATTAAACTATTCCTAATTACTCTAAGGATTAAAGCTAAACTAGTTTCAAACCGAATAAGCCGTTATGCTTTAACCATATCGAACCTAATAATTATAAGCCAAAAAACTAACCAAAGCAACCTTTTATACTTTAAACAAAATCTAATCTATAACCGAACTAATAAGCCACAAGCAGAACATAGATAATACCAAATCCGATATACTAATCTGCAATAGAAAATAAGCTCATAACCGATAACCACGAAACCAAAACGAATCCAAATCTACTTTATAAACCACAAATAAGCTACTCGAATGAACAATAGAAACACAATAAGCAAGGAAAAAGAGAAACATAAATTAAACCATTATACTACAACGAAAAATAAGCCAAATACCTTATTCGAAAGAGAAGCAATCGACATCAAAATCTAACCTGGTAAACCACCAAATCTACTCAAAACCTTAACAACAAAAATCTGGATAACTTATGGTTCGAACCAACATCCAACAATCATTAAACGGAAATACATCTAATCTAAAACCTGTAAAATTCTTCTACCCATTCGGTTCATAAACAACCAACAATCGATACCAAAAATACCCAACAAATCTTCAACCCAATCGAATCATTAACACAAACGAAAATCCCGAAACTACTCTTCAATTAAACGGTTCAATACAAATAAATCCCAAACTATTACGATTGATCAGAATGAAATTACATAAGACAAATAACTAAGCTGCTTCTAATCTATTTCTAACATACTCCTAATTCTATACTACGAAAGAGAAAAAAAAATGAAAAATAAAGATAAGATAATAATAGATCTACCGCTCTCCCCTTTTTTATAACTTGCGTATTCACTAAGCAGAATGGATTTTAGGCTTGAGTTTCATGTTGGGCTGAGCTTTTCTTCATATCATTTGGGCCGAGTCCATTTCATTAGATGTCGGGCTAAATTGGCTGGATTTGCACTTGGGTATAATACTCTTGAGACTTTAAATAGTATGGGCCAGTTCAACCCATATAAATGGTGTCAGGCCTGCCCAATAAGAGATGAAGGCACCGTCGGACTCGAATTTCTGTGCTTTTTCCAATGGCATGCTCGGAAATATTAACGACTTTGTCTTAATCTTGAAAAACACGTAAACGTCTTCAAATCTTAACCAAAAGTCTTTGTTTTTGCTTCATTTTCAATCCTTTGTACCTGAAAGACATAACAACATAAAACAAACATATTTGCAATATAATTAAGCATATTTTAGTGTTATTAGTGTTTTCTGAGGCTAAAATGATGTGTGTTTTAGCATACATCAGTGTAAATATGGAATATTGGGTATAATCTTATTAGTTGTGTTTGGCGATCTTAAGTTTATTAGGAATAACAATATTTGCTTCTATTAAGTTCCTTACCTGGTCGAATTTTTTTTATTGAAATAATGTGTTCAAAATTTAAGATGTCGATGATAGGCAAAATGTCTTTCTTTCTAGGACTTCAGATTTCTCAAAGTCCTAGAGGCATCTTTCTTAACCAATCCAAATACGCTCTTGAGATAATTAAAAAGTATGGTATGGAAACCAGTGACCCAGTGGATACTCCCATGGTGGAGAAATCCAAATTAGATGAAGAACTACAAGGGAAAGCAGTTGATCCTACACATTATCATGGAATGATTGGCTCCCTTATGTATCTGACATCCAGTCGACCAGACCTTGTATTTGTTGTGTGCATCTGTGCCCGGTATCAGGCAAAGCATACTGAAAAGCACTTACATGCAGTTAAGCGAATCTTTTAATACCTAAAAGGAACCATCAATATGGGTCTATGGTATTTGAAGGATTCCTGTATTGGTCTAACAGCTTTTGCAGACGCTGATCATGTTGGTTGCCAAGATACTAGAAGAAGTACATCTGGTAGTATGCAATTGGTTGTCTAAGAAACAAAAGAGAATAACCATATCCAGTACAGAAGTTGAATACATTGCCTTGTCAGGATGTTGTGCTCAAATAATTTGGATGAGATCGCAATTATCAGAATATGGCCTTGGATTCAACAAAATACCTTTGTACTGCGATAACAAAAGTGCCATTGCCTTATGTTGTAACAACGTCCAACACTCAAGATCTAAGCATATCGACATCAGATTCCATTTCATCAAGGAGCAAGTGGAAAATGGGGTGGTTAAGCTGTACTTTGTTAGAACATAATATCAGCTGGCAAATATCTTTACCAAGGCATTGGGACAAGAAAAACTTGAATTTCTCATCAACAAGCTTAGAATGAGAAGTGTATCTTCTAAAACGCTGAAAAGACTGCAGAAGAAGTAGAAGAGTGATGGTGGCACATCTTTTTCTATCCTATGTAAATATATATAATTATAAAAACTCAAAAAGATTTTTTATTTTTTATAAAATTTTACAAAAAGAAAATAGAAAAATATAAAACTCATAAAAAGAAAATAGAAGAATTAAAAAAATCCCAGAAATACAAAAATAGGTATTTCCTATGACGTGCTTCTGAAAATCGATAATATTTACGGCTTTAGAAATATCATTCAATAATGCTGCGAAGCTGTAAATAAAGTTCGAGCAAAAGTTCTAAATGTTTTCAAAACAAGTCATTGGCTTGCAGTTATTTCAGACTGCAACCCGTTCTTTAACTTAAAGGCAAGTATTTCGCCAAAAGAAAGCTTGACCTCACAACGGAATTAAGTTTTCTCGGCGCAGGCTTGTTACTTTATGATTATGCAAAGGCTTGTGTATACTTTGCTACACAACCCGAGCTTTCTTTTAAATAAATGTACGTGTCAATGCATTTATTTTTGAAAAATAAGAGAAATCTTAATTATGGTGTAAAAGGTGTTGTATATCAAAACATATCACTCATTTCAGTTTCTGATTAGAAAAAGATTTTCAAATAATTTTATATCACTCAAACAATGTCTACAACTCTTTAAATAGAAAACAGGATATTATTTAAGGGGGAGAAATGTTTAAATTCTTTCAAAAAGATCTTTTAAAAGTCATCTCAGAATAAATGGAAAAAGTTTTTAACAATAACGGATCATCAATTAAATGAGAGTTAATATATTTTTTTTAACTCAAATGGTCTTAAGATGTTATGTGTTTCAACTTTAGGGACTAATATTGTCTTTTCTAAATAAACTAATTAGACTTAGGGATAAGTTTAAATAGAAATAGAAATACAAGAAAAGAACAAGGACCATTCTTGCCATATCTTGAAACTTAACTGGTTATATACTTGTGTGCACATTTCGCACCACACACACACAAACATAGCAAAACCAAACACACCCTTATTCTCCCATACACATTTCGCACGCCCCATAACTAAAAATCTCAAGTTGTTTCTAAGCATCAAGGTACACTCTAACATGTTTATTATCCATTAAACATTACTCGTTCAAAAGGAATTGGCCTAAATCACCTTTATTTAGTCAAATGACTTTAAAATTGGATTAGGGTTCATGAAAATTAAAAGTAGGTGTTAGTCCAAATTAGGTTAGGGGTTTTGCTTATTATGATGTCGAGTATACTCGCTTACAACAGTTTTTGATAATTCCAACTTATTTATGAGATATGTCGATTCTTGTGAACAAGAATCATGCAGAGTATGTGTTTTGGTTTGATAGTATGTGGGTTTGTGTTCTAATTGAATGATAAATTGATACTTATGCTTCTATAACATTTTTAAGCACCTAGGAATTTATTTGACTTCATTTTGGAAGTTCTTGTGCGCGAAATATGTAACAATGTGGAAGTTACTCGTTTTTAAGGTTAAGTGATTGAAAAGTGTTTCTTAGGTCACTAAGTAAATGGTGCGATTGTTGATGATGCATAATTTCCGAAGTAGAAAATTGAAAATCTAATGTTTGTGCTCGAAAATGAATAAAAGGAATCGAATGTTGTCTAAACTTGATAGAAATTGTTATTTACTATGATCCTTGACAGATTTGTGTTGTTTTCGATAAAGATTGATGATTAAGATGTGAATTAAACATCTGTGTTTGCAAAAGTTGTTTAATATGAAAGATGCGAAACATGTTTGGAAAAACTTGTGCGGAATATGTATTTCAATGCTTGTGTGGACTATGTTTGTCATAACTGTGCGAAACATGTTTGATCACACTTGTGCGGAATATGATAAAACATAGGGAAAACTCTCTAAAAGGTCTAAAATATAGCGTGCTAGTCACTCTTTAACCAAAAAAACATTTTCTTCCGAAAAGAGTCTAGGGCGACTGAGCGATGGGGCAACTTAACCAGAATCCGCCAAGTGTCCGTATTTGTAAGGTATACGTATTTAGGACAACTCATACTATTAGGGTGACTTGTACTTAGGGCGACTGGCTTTTTTTTCATTTTACATTTTTAAAAGTACTGACACATAGTACGACTACCTCAGGACGACTCGTACTTAGGGCAACCATAATAGGGCGACTAATTTTTTTTATACATTTTGTGTATTTAAAGACTAAAAAATACACCAATACCTTAAATATACGGGCCCACTTCATTTCCCACCTTCATTTTCCATACTCATTTCACACACACTTCTCCATCTACCCCTATTTCCCCCATTTGGATTAAACTCTTGTCATTTTCTTCCATTTCACCTATTTATGTTTGATTAAACACTCCACTATCTGCCATGTTCGTTACAAATACATTATTTTACTTCCAAACACATATCAGGATTTTTCAATCCATTTGTGTGCATGCCGATAAGTAAAGTCAGATATTTATTATATTCTAGTTTAAAAAGTTGTAATTGTTTTTTTGATGAGGAATAATGTGCGCAGTTGATATTAAAAATAAGGAAAATTATCGATAGGTTGGTGTTAGTGACTTGAACCCAAGAACATAAACTGATGTTGTTATTTGTGTTAGTTTTGTTTCGAAGTTGAAACTAATAGTCAAAACCTCTGTTATTGAACCTAATTGTTCTTTATATTGTTTTCAGATTATGTAATTAAAGTCTCCAATAGGAGTAAAATTGAATTACTTTTGTTGATTAAGCAAAAATTAAATGTGAAGCGTCGTATTTTGTTTCGGAGTACATGTTTTGGACCTTGGTTGGATTTAATGTTGTTTTACCATGAATCACTACTGATAGATTATATGCTACGAAGATAGCATAAAGTTGATGATCAGCATCATGATATGCCCCTCATGTATTATATGGATGGTCATAGTCTACATTTTGGTCACCGAGAGTTTTCTCTCATCATCGGTTTTCATTTTAGAACTGTAAATTTTGACTTACATCCTTCTAGTGACCTAAAGTTCGTAATAGGGTATTCACGAATAAGATAGGTTTTATTATTACCATCTTAGATATTATTGGTCTTATTGAGGATGAGAAGATGTTTGCCAAGCTATCTGATGATGATGTAATACGTCTTTGCCTTTTGTTAGCCATGGAGGTGATATTTATGGGTCGTTTGTTGACATTAAAAGTGGATGTTACCTTGTTCAGGTTGGTTGAAAATCTTGAAGCATGGAATTCATTTCCATGGGGTAAGCATTTGTGGTGTCATTTGTATGATGAAATTAAGAATTTAAAACAAAGGCAGAGTGACGTTACTATATTGGTTGAAAAAGATCGCAACTAGGTTCCGACATTACTAGTCTGCTTTGTGTTTGCTTTCCAGGTTAGAAATTTATTTAAAATTGTAGCAATAGCCTTTTATGTTGACTTACGTTTGGTATATTATTTAGATTTGGATTTTTGAGACATTTGAAAGATGTGAAAGTTGGTGGATTAAAGACCCAAAAGTAATACCAAGAGCACTAGGCTGGTCGAAGAAGTCGTTATTTACAAGATCTTATTATTCTTACCTTTTTGCAAAGGTTAGGTGCATACTCTAAATATTATATTTATTTGTAGTTTAGAACATATGTTATTAGTACATGTCACAAATTATTTCTATAATATCTTTAGGAATTAAGGTCAACATCAGATCTTCGAACTACTATAGTTGAGTACCAATCTTCCTGGTGGATAGATAATAATGTTTATTTTTAAGAGCACGTTCCCTGGGCTCCTCCTATAAAAGAACAACATAGCCTTTTTGAAACATATTTAGCAAAGTTGGAGAAAGCATGCAAACGTGGGAAAACAGGTTTCATGGTTTCATCAATTGGAGGAACACGTGATAATAGTGTGAAGAAAAAATGGCTTAACGGTCTTGTGATTATGGAGTTAAATTTCTCGTTGTTCAAACTGAGACATATTATTTCAGTTATGTTTATTCCAACCACATATAATATAAAACTATTAAATTAATTAAAGTTGGTATGTAACTATAATTCACATTTCAGGCCCTGTGCACATGAAAGAAATGACAAACAGCCTAAGTACAGTGTACGGATGCATTTAGATGTATGACATCGACTAAATGTGATTCACTAAATAGCATTTTGCTGATTTATCAGCAGCACGATTCAATGAGATATTTCTCAAGTAATACTTGTTAAACCTTATTCAATATCAAAATTATTTATAGGATCACTTAGCCTGCTTTATTATATTACTGCCTTATAGGATTATCTTCGAGATAAAAGAAATTAAGATTGTGTTTTGGAAGATTGAAGAAATGTTGCGGATAAACAGAAAAAATAATGTCGAGAGAATATGGTATGTTGGATGAGGCAAACAAGTTGAGGTTAGAAGAAGAGAATATGTTGCAGTTGGAGGAGCAGAAGAAAAATAAGCGAAAGGAGTTTATGAATTCAAGTCATGGTAAAAGTATTTTGGCTAAGTTAGCACCTGAAAAGAGGAATCAACTTGGTTCTTCTTCAAAAAAGATAAATTCCAAAGTTAGTTGTGTTAAGATCAAAAAATACCGTCAACACGTAAATGATCCATGTACCGCTAAACTTCTTAAAAACGTGAAACCATAGGTTGAGGTAATGAACTTCTTCTACTACTTTACAAATCAATATTAGATGATATGGTAAAGGTAGAATTTCTGGAAAAGGTAAAATCAAAACAAGAACATTAGATTTTGATAATGTGTATTTTTGTAAGGAGATTAAGTATAACATGTTCAGTCTGTCACAAATTTGTGACAAAAAGAATAATGTTCTTTTTATTGACACTGGATGTCTTGTCTTATCTTCTGACTTTAAGCTACTTGATGAAAGTCAAGTCTTGCTGAGAGTTCCAAGAAAGGATAACATTTACAGTGTTGACCTAAAGAGTGTTGTTTCCACTAAAGGTTTAACTTGCCTCTTTGCTAAGGCCACAATTGATGAATCCAATTTATGGCATATGAGGCTTGGTCACATAAACTTTAAAAACATGAACAAACTTGTGAGGGAAAATCTTGTTAGAGGTTTGCCTTCAAAGATTATTGAAAATGACCATTCTTGTGATGCTTGTCAGAAAGGAAAGCAACACAAAGTCTCCTATAAGGCCAAACTTGTGAACTCTATCAGCAAACCCTTACATATGCTTTATATGGACCTATTTGGTCCTACAAATGTTAACAGTTTAATAAAAAAGTCTTATTGCCTAATTGTCACTGATGACTTTAGTAGATTTTCTTGGGTATTCTTTTGGGCCACTAAGGATGAAACTAGTGGGATATTAAAGACCTTCATAACTGAAATAGAAAATCAACTAGACTACAAAGTAAAAGTTATCAGAAGTGACAATGGAACTGAGTTCAAAAATAGTGTAATGAATCAGTTCTGTGAAATAAAGGGTATTAAGAGGGAATTCAGTGTTGCTAGGACTCCTTAACAAAATGGTGTTGCTGAGAGGAGGAATAGAACACTGATAGAGGCTGCAAGAACTATGTTAGTTGACTTTAAGTTGCCAATTACCTTTTGGGCTGAAGCAGTTAATACTGCTTGCTATGTGCTAAATAAGGTCTTAGTCATTAAGCCTCATACCAAGACACCTTATAAACTTATTCGCGGAAGAACCCCATTAATAGACTTTGTGGAACCTTTTGGGTGTCCTGTTACCATCTTAAATACTAGGGATCATCTAGGCAAGTTTGATGGAAAAGTTGATGATGGATTTTTTGTTGGGTACTCTATAGTTAGCAAGGCTATGAGAGTATTTAACAAGAGGACCAGGATAGTTGAAGAGACCTTAAACATTAGATTTCTTAAAAATACAATTATAGGACCGCAAGATTTCCCAGTTTAGTGTATGATTTAAGCAACAAATGCAAACATCATAAAAAGTAATTACGTTTTCCTAAGCTCATGACACCGAAGCTAGACATGTATGAATGCAAATATAAATTTGCCAACAGGTGTCCGTGAATGATGTGCTAACCCTGCAACATCCCAGATTCGACATGGTATGCGTTCGTTCCCAGTGATAGCTAATCACCCGAACGGGGATCGTCAATCCCTAATAGATCTATCCATAACATTCGCGCCCGCACAATGTAATTCCCAATCACATCTATGCAATTAACAGTTCATGATCATGGACATAATGGGTTATGGTAACTTAGGCAAACACGTAATCATGGTATAAAATGTACACTTGCGTCCAGTTTGTAAAACAAAGCATGTTATCACCCCAAGGATGTAAATCATTTAAATAATTGTAAAGCATGGGGCTATGAACTCACCTTAGCCGGTAGTTCTCTGAATGATAACAAGTATCCAAGTAGGTAGTGGATCACACCGTTAAGTACCTAAGTAAGTACGGTCAAGTCTTAGTTTACACATTTAAACTAACGACTCATTGTATAAACTAAATTCCATTTTAAGTTTATATATACCGTTATCACTTGTGTAGTGATGCACAAGGTTATTGTATTTATACTTTCGATGGTTCTCGAGAAACGTGTAGTCATCATTAATAAATATACATTATTTATTAACTTGTCATTAAATCGTTCGATGTCCGAATATCTTATCGTTCGACCGACTTGTCAAGTGTTTCATCTATTTTACTTTTGTTCTAAACTACCCTTAAGTTTCTAATTATTCCATTTTTAGTCCCTAGGTTTACAAATATACATATTTATATTTTAAACCCTTTTAGTTTTGGAAATGACGAAATTGATCCTTTAAGTTTACAAAGAGATAGTTTAGGTTTTTATAGTTACACTTTCATTCTTAAGTTTCAGAATATTGCAAGAATAGTCCCTGGGGTTATTGGAATTCGAAAGTGACAATACTAACCCCTTATGTTTCGAAATTCACATTCTTAGTCCCTCGACTTGTGAAAAATCCATTTAACTCAGAAAAGAAATCCAAGAGTGGCATTTCTCTTGGTTAAGCTCGTTTAAGTTATAAAAATGGTTTCGTCTTAAAAATAAGCTTACCGAGCTTATTTTTGGCTTAACGGGCCTTGTTGGGCCCGTTAAGGTCCGTTTAGGTTTCTAACGATCTATTCTTGTTTTAACAAGTCCAAATGTTCATAATAAGTTCACGTGGGCTGTTTAAGCTTAAAATAAGCTCGGTGAGCTTATTGAAGCTTATTTCGAGCTTGTTGGGCTTATGGGCCCAATGACTTAACCCGCTTAAGGGTGTTCTAGGGTTCTTGGACTTTTCCTAATGCTTTTCATCATGAAATAAAAACGGACAAACTGTTCGTGTCCCTGTTCAGCTTATTCTAAATAAGCCAATAAGCTAATAAGCAACTCAAATGGGCCGGTCTTGGGCCCGTTTAGGCCCGGTAGGGTTTTAGAAGGTCTAGTTGGGTCCATTAGGGTCCGTTAAGCTTATTTAGATCCAATAAGCACCTTAGGGGTCGGTTTGCTCATTTAGCTTATTTGATAAGCTAATAAGCAACTGTTTGGGCCTATTGGGCCCGATAGAAACCCGGGTGTCATAAAAAGTCCATTAAGCATTACTAGCTTATTTACCATTCCTATTAAGCCTAACGATCTGTTTTATTATTCTAGCTTATTCACAATAAGCTAATAAGCTTTTGGTTGGGCCGGTTTGGGCTTGTTAAGGCCCGATAAGGGTTCAAAGGTGTTCAAAGAAATGCAAGGGGTTCGTTTAGGTTCTTATGTTTGTATTAAGCTTATTTAAGTCGCATAGGCACACGGAA
The DNA here is from genome assembly GCA_026074375.1 of Tanacetum coccineum. Lineage (NCBI taxonomy): Eukaryota > Viridiplantae > Streptophyta > Magnoliopsida > Asterales > Asteraceae > Tanacetum > Tanacetum coccineum. The sequence goes on along the minus strand of BQNB010018457.1, from coordinate 38,920 downwards.
TAAGCTGTTTAGGCTTATTGAGGCTTATGAGCTCGTATTGGGCTTGTGTTGGGCTCGCGTAACAGGCCACGGGTCCCTTGAGGCCCGTTGTTTCCCTTAGTCATTTTTATAGTTACTTGAAAGGCTCTAGTGACAATATGCCGTGTATTCGACTTGTGTACACGTCGGGTTCGCCATGCAAGTGTCCATTAGGGTCGCGTACGCATTTCTAAGTCGTCCTAACTCGTTTACAATAAAAGTTTACGTGTACATTTCTTATATTTTCGTATATAGGGCACGTTGTTCACGTTGGAGACCAAGCTTTCGCCTTGGACGCAACATTTAATTTCCTTGTCGCGTTAAATCACGTGGTTCTCGCACCTTATTAGTCCCTTGCACCATACGAGTATAAAACATACACGTATAGGTGCGTGCATTTCATAGATATCGTGACATAATGACTAGGAATCAAAAGACAATTTAAAATACGAAGAGTATGAGTTTGAAACTTGACTTACAAGGGTCCTAGCGTATTTGTGGCGTATGTAGACGTGTAGAGTGCTAATCCAAACGTATATACGATCGTGACGACCAACCCTTGGCTCGAATAATTCCTGGTGGGTACTTGTTGGTTCGAGTAGAAGTGTGAGTGTGTTTGGCTGCGGGTTGTAACCCGAACAAGAGAGAGGAGAGGGTTGAGGTGTGTAAGTGTTAACAAGAGTGTTAAATGGTGAGTGTACATGATTATTTATAGGGTATGAGCTTAGTTAGCCTTCCTAGTCCATAATCACAAACCGAATCGTGACCTAGGGGCGGTTTTGAAGGGTTTTAGTTAATCTCACATGGTTTTTGCTAAACCACTTGAGTACAAGTATTAATTAAGTAGTTGAGGTACAAGATTGTGTTAGCTAGCAAAATCTTATAGGTTAGTATGTATATATGCATGAAATCGGCAATTAGGGGAGGGATGGGTTATTATCCAATGTGCCAAAGATTATTAGGGAACCATTAGGACACACATTAATAACTCATGGATGTACATGTACTTGTTAAAGGTCATTTAGGGAGATTTGCTAGGCTAATGTAATCCCTCATGGGATGAGTTTTTTATGCAAGTTATCGTCACATTTGGCATTAAAAGTGATATGAACCACAAGACTTGATTAGTTTTGTGTTTAGGCTTTTTTAAAGGGTTATTAGTTTGAGTCTAGGTAGTCTAGGTAATTTACGGGGGTGGGTATCTAAATGTATTTTATGGCGAAAACGTAACCTTTTACGTGACCAATAAAAAAAATATATACGCAACGGTACATATTATTCTTCAAATAATTTTCCTTAATTGTTTGATGTAAACTTAAATTTATTTTGGTGATTTTTACATCTATTGATATATCTTTTGTTTCTACGTCGGTTTAGCTCAAAGTAATATTAAAAGTAAACGACGGTATCGGACTAAAATAGATAGTGATCATTTAATATATCGTACAATGACACGAAAATGAGGAAATGTTACAGTCTCGCCACCCGTTAAATGAACTTTTTTGTCCTCAAAGCTTAAGATCCTTGTAGTAGAGACGAAGCCCGCCGGTTTGTGAAGACGTTTGGTATTCAGTTAGGAACGAATCTTCACGTTCCCAGGTGAACTCAGGGCCCCGCCTAGAGTTCCAGCGAACCTTAACCAGTGGTATCCGGCTCCGCTTCAATCGTTTGATCTCCCGTTCCATGATTTCAACGGGCTCTTCCACAAACTGGAGCTTATCGTCAACATGAATTCCTTCTAACGGCATGACTAATGGTTCATCGGCATAACATTTCTTTAGGTTTGATACATGGAAAGTGTGGTGAACTCTGCTCAACTCTTGAGGAAGTTCCAGCCTGTAGGCAACCTTTCCAACCTTTGCTAATATTTTGAAAGGTCCGACGTACCTCGGGTTCAGCTTGCCCCGCTTACCGAAACGTACGACTCCTTTCCAAGGTGAGACCTTGAGCATAACTCTGTCTCCAACTTCGAACTCCATCGGCTTTCGCTTCCGATCGGCGTAGCTCTTTTGTCGATCCTGTGCCGCTTGCATCCTTTGCTGATCAGGGACGATCTTCTTATGGGTTTCCTGGATTAATTCCGGACCAGTCAGTTGGGCTTCCCCAACCTCGGCCCAGCATACTGGTGATCGGCACTTTCGACCATACAGTGCCTCATAAGGGGCGGCCTTTATGCTAGCGTGATAACTGTTGTTATATGAAAACTCGGCCAATGGCAAATGCTTAACCCAGCCTTTGCCAAAATCAATCACGCAGGCACGTAGAAAACCTGTTCCCTCGAGGTTTGAATGGACCTTCTCGCCTCTGGCCGTCAGTTTTTCTGGATGATACGCAGTGCTCATGCTAATATCCGTACCCAAAGCTTTTTGAAATGATCTCCAGAAATTTGAAGGTAAATCTTCCAATCACGTATCACAGTAATTGAGGCAGGGTTACTCCGTGTCTTGCCACTATCCTGTTCAAGTACAACCTTGCCAATTTATCCAACGGATCATTCTCCCGTATCGGTAAGAAGTGAGCAGATTTTGTAAGTCGATCCACAATCACCCAGATGGTGTCGAAACCCTGTGACGACCTAGGAAGTTTGGTGATAAAATCCATTGTTATATTATCCCACTTCCACTCGGGTATTTCTGGTTGTACTAGCAAACCTGATGGCCTTTGGTGTTCGGCCTTGACCCTTGCACATGTCAGGCATTTCTAGCCTTCTTGTTTGGCCACCAAAATAATTTCTTCACATCTTGGTGATACATCTTTTCGGAACCGGGAAAATGGATAGAATATTTCGACCTTGGGGGATACGGGCATAATTCGGATCTTAAAGTCTTCACGCATGGTATCCAACTCCTGTGTGGAGCATAGTGTCCCATCGGCACGCGGTTCCAGCCTTTCCTTGGGTATATCCCTTCGGATCATACCTCCTACATCTTCATTTATGATGTTCTCCGGTTTCTGGGCTTCGATCTGAGCTTCTAGTATTCGTTTGGGAAGATCCAAACAATTGCTTAACTAAGGCACGAACCCGCAAATGGCTCAATCGTCTTTAAGGTGATCAGCGCATCGGCCCCACTACGTTTGTTTCCCTGGATGTAAATGAATATCGCAAGTCGTAGTTCACTCAGTAGTAATTTGCCAACGGCGTTTTGCCTCATGTTAAGCTTCTTCTGATCCAGAATGTGTGGTGTGCGTTTATGGGCGGTGTGAAATTCGGTGCATTGGTTCCGTCTAGATAGTGTCTCATATCTTTTTAGGGCAAACACTACCGATCAAAGCTCCAAAAATCGTGGGTGGTTGTAGTTCTTCTCGTGAATTATTAACGTCGGAGAAGCATAGGCAATCACCTTCTCTCGCTGCATTAACACCGCACCTAAGCCTTTGTGTGACGCATCACAGTATACCACAAAGTCTTCGCTCCCTTCAGGTAAAGCCAGAATTGGGGCACTGCACAACTTCTGCTTTATCAACTGGAAGGCGTTCTCTTCCTTTTCTCCCCAATCGAACTTGATTCCTTTCTGAGTAAGTTTCGTCATTGACTTAGCAATCTTCGAAAATCCTTCAATGAATCTTCGATAGTAACCCGCAAGACCTAGAAACTGGCGGATCTCCGTTGGTGTCTTGGGAGATGCCCAATCCTTGATAGACTCTATCTTGGCCGGGGGGGGTTCCCACGTATATGCCTCTTACTTATCGATGACATCGTACCGAGAGGGAGAAATTGTACCTTCGGAATCCAAAATTCACATTTTGAAAACTTTGCGTACAACTTCTCCTCCTTAAGCAATTCCAAAAATTGCTTTAAGGTTGTTTTCTTCAGCTCTATTTCTATCTTTGATATAAATAAGTATCATCATCGATGAAAGACGAATACGGCGAACTTATCCAGTGTAGGTTTGCACACTCGGTTCATGAGGTCCATGAATACCGCAGGTGCGTTTGTCAGTCCGAATGGCATAACCTGGAACTCGTAATGACCGTACCGAGTTCGAAATGCCGTCTTTGAAATGTCTTGTTCTCGTACTCTAAGTTGGTGATACCCGGATCTCAGATCTATCTTCGAATAAATACTGGATCCTTGCAGTTGATCAAACAAATCGTCGATCCTCGGGAGTGGATAACGATTCTTTACTGTCAGTTTGTTTAACTCGCGGTAGTCGATGCACATCCTGAACGAACCGTCCTTCTTTTTGACAAATAAGACCGGGGCTCCCCAAGGTGAGGAACTAGGCCTTATGAATCCCTTGTCAGAAAGCTCTTGTAATTGTTCTGATAGTTCCTTCATTTCGGATGGGGCCAATCGATATGGTGCTCGAGCTACGGGAGCAGCTCCTGGAACTAAGTCGATTTGAAATTCCACCGGTCGAGCTGGAGGAAGACCGGGCAAGTCCTCGGGAAATACTTCTGGAAAATCTCGGACGATTGGTACGTCCTCTATTTGTTTCCTTTCCGACTTGTCCTCCTCCTTCTTGGCGGATATCTGTGCTAAAAAGACCTGGCATCCCTTGGCCATGTATTCTTGAGCTTTAGAACATGAGATAACTGTCAACCGAGATTCTCTCCCGTTGCTACTTTCGTTCCCGCAAAAAGTCAAAGTTTCATTCCCGTAGGGAACTTGAACAAGTTTCTCATCGCATATGATCACGGCGTGATATCTTCTTAACCAGTCCATACCGATAATGACATCGAAACTACCCAGTTCTACGGGCATTAGATCTATGTTGAACGGATGGTCTAAGAATTTTTAAGGTGAACCTCGTATATTTGTGTCCTATCTTGACTAATTTCCCATTCGGCTAAATTCGACATCATAACATTTTCTATGAAGTTGGGGCGATGTTTATTCAGGTACTAATGCAGTGCGATATTAAAAACTTCTTCGGCACCAGATGTCGAATAAGATAGAAGCATATTGGTTTTTAAGAGGAAACGTACCCGGGTGACGACATTCGCATCAGGTTTTCTGGATGCATTTTCCCTCTTTTAGTTCCCAACTGAAAACCCATCCTTGTGCATTTCCATTTCCTCCATCTTTATTCTTCAGTTTTGGACAATCTCTCTTGAAGTGTCCTGATGCTCCACACTCAAAACAACCGTTTCCCTTGGGAGTTGCCCCATTGCCCTTCTGAGAGTTTGCAACATTTGCGTTGCCAGTACTTCTGCAATCGCGAGCAAAGTGCCCTATCTTGTTGCACTTGTGGCACCTCTGATTGCACGGGCCATTGTGGTGGAGATGGCACTTGTTGCACTTTGGCAAGGATCCCCCATAAGGCTTTTCTTTTCGCACGGTTCCCCCATGTTGAAGACTTTCGGCCGACCATTCTGCCTTTTGAAGGGTTGCTGTTGGTGGCCATGGTTGTTTCTGGATGAATCATCAGCCTTCCTTTTGTTGTCAGATTGCCTTTCCGCGTAAGTGCGGAGTTTCTGATCCATCAAGTCATTGGCCAACTCAATAGTCTCATCCAATGTCTTGGGTCTGGCAGATTTGACGTTCCCATAAATGTTGTCAGGAAGTCCACCGATGTATTTGTCAACCTTCTCAGTTTCATTGGCAAACACTTGGAAATATCAAGGTTCTTAACTCTTGGAGAACGTTCCGTGTATGCTAGAACATCGTTTCTTTGACCTTCAGGGTTCCATGTCAATCTCTACGACTTCTTGATCTCGACTTGCGGATTAAATTTTACATGTTTGTCATCTTTTGCTTTGAGCACATCCCAGTCATTGCATATTACCTTCTGGAACTTAGGTCCTTATCATTCTGGACCATTCCACCAGTCAAAGCAGCACCTAACAGGTGCAGGTGGCAAACTTTACTGTTCTCAAACAGCACAACACTGATATGGAAACGATTCCATCTTTTCAATCCATCGAGTTAAACCGACCACTCCTTCAGCCCCTTTGAAGTTCAAAGGTTGGCACTTCATGAAATCCGCGTAGAAACAAGGACGCGCGGTTTGCACGTTCCTTCGGTTGTCTCCGTGCGAACTGTGACTTCCATCCCCATTGGTGGCGTTTCGCAAGAGAGCTTGGTCGATCATTGCTTGGATGGATTCGGGGGTCATGTTGTTTGGGTTGGTGTTATTGATGGGGGTATTTGGTCCTCCTCTGGTTGTAGGTGCCCCATGATTTGTCTAGATTACAAAAGTACAAAACATGAGGTTATATGATTAGAATACAATATATATAGATGAGACTAATCAACATAAGAGAGGTTACATTAGTACAATATAACACATCCATTTCATTTATAACTTTGAAATTTTTACATGAAAAACAGTTGTAGAAATACTCAGGATACATACAAAAGTTCTCAAGGCTTATGCTTAGCGGGGTGAAAAACCCCTAATATTAACCTGGCCTGTACAAATGACCTAGCAAAATACAATAACATAAATCACTAGATGTGACTGTCGGCGTCCCCAGAAGCCTCCTGGTGATCTGGAATCCTAGCCTCTGGTCCTGACTGTCTAGCTATCCTCCGCTGCTCTCGCAGTGCTAACAACTCAGCCTGCATGTCACTCATCTCTCGCCTCATATCTCTGATGACTCGGAGAGTCTCTACCATCTGGTCCTGGCGCCTACGATCAGTCTCTCGAAGCGCTGCTAACTCAGTCTGCTGCATATGAAAGCGAGTCTCGTGTACCTGGTGCTGTGTCTGAATGAGAGTACTCTGCAGCTGTAGTTGTGTCTGGTGTGCCTGTAGATAGGTCTCATGTGCATACACATGATCACGATGGGTCTGAAGCTCCTGATGAGTTGCCTGACCCAATCCTATCGATGAGCCCAAGCCTTCTCGGGAAGCATAGGCCTCCTTCCTTATTACCATCCATACGGTCTCTGGAGAGTCATCGTATCCCCCATAAGTAAATGACCCGATGCCGAGTTCATCTCGACTCGCTTGTGTGATATTACGAGGACTACTATCCTGAGATCTCTGTAGGGCATACAAGTCCTGTGTATCCCGCTCATGGAGCTCAGCAAGTCCTACGACTCTAGTGTTGACCTCTCCCATGGTCATAGGTGCTATCTCTGGAACTACCTCTGCCGGATCTACCCAAGTATCCCTAATCCCGTACCCAACATCTCTAATCCCCTGTCGCCTCTCCTCAGCATCTACCGTGCTAACAAACCCATAATCTATCCCTTGACCTCTAGCAGGTCTAGCAGTGGAACTCTCTCCGATCTCATATCTGGAGGCATATATTGGACAAATGCAAACCTCTTGCGGGGAGAGGGAAAAGGTGCTCAAGGGACTCGGGAATATCATCCCTACGATTCAACAGGATGATGTTTGGATAGAGCGGTTGTATAGTGGTGGTAATGGAGGTGGTGGTAGTGCGGCGGTAACTGCATCAATGAGAGCCTGGGTGGATGCTATCCTGAGTGCCTGGTTTTAGGTTAGACACCCAGATGATGGTGGTAAAAGTGTTGAATATGCAGATGGAGCCATGCACCTAGCAAGGCGCTCCCCTGCAGAGGGTGGTGATAGTGAGATAGGTGGTGATGGTGATGGAGTAGTCATGGCCAGAAGTCTCTCAACCTTCTTGCCTCTGGTGGTGGGATGTGGTAGTCTTGGGGTCGGGATGTTAAATCTAGCCCCCAATGGTAATGTCAGTGGAGGGTGGTGGTATAACAAGCTCTGTTCCCTCAGGTGGGAAGGCAGGCTCATCAGCAGGTATGACGGTAGAGTCAGCCGGAGCTAAGTGCTCCTCCTCCTCCTCATCCTCCTCGTCCTCATCCTCATCCCTGGCGTCATCCCCAGATGAGTCGCCGTCATCATCATCTCCATCATATCCATCATCTCCCCCGTCCATAGGATAGTCAACCGGTCCATCCTCTGTCTTATCATCCTCGTACTCCTCCGGATCCTCCTCGGGATCCGACTCAGTAACATATCCGGGTGAGTCAGTAGTAGGTGAATCAATAGGTGGTAATGGCTGTTCCTCAGCCGGAAACTCATGGTCATCCTCTAATGGTATATACTCAGGGTATATAGGCTCTGGCACGTAGTCAGGGTCATGTGCCTGTATGAACATAGGTTCGCGCTCATCCTCATCCTGAGGAACTGGTAGTATCTGTAGGTTCTCCGGACCTAGTATGTAATCTGGTGACGGTGGGGCTACTGGCTGTTTGTAGGGGACTCCGGTGTATCCTCTAGTACGATGACCCGGTGGTATGCCTCCCTTCGATATCCTCCTTCATTTTATGGCTTCCCAGAAAGCCCATGCCGGGCTCAAAGTTCGGAGTAGCGGAAGTGTGGACCTACATCTGACGTTCGCAGAAAGAAGACATGGTTACTGCAAAAAGTAAAATAACTTATATAAGTATTTCTTATAAGGAAGATCGATATGCTATGTTTGTAAGGCTTTAATAATAAAGTCCTTATAGTAATATACGTAATATTATTTATATACACGTATATTAATCCGGTAAGCACTTAGTACCCTACTAATGCTTAAGCAATGCATGTCATATAAACATATATTGCCGCTAGAAGTAAACAAGTAATGAATGTATGTCCCTCGAAATCCATTTGTGGAAAAAATCTCCTCCGGAGAGCTTCCATTGAAGCAAGAACAGCCTTAGGAACCTTATAAATAGACATCCGATATATGGGAGTGGATCCTTGTAACACCCTCAAATCTGAGTATGCAGCGGAATGTTGAATATCCGAGGCGTTACATTATTGGGTCAATAGCGCAAGATCTGAGAACGACTACTAAACGTGTCGTTTGAAAAAGATACATTGGATTAACAAAATACTTGTTTGTTACATAAGCTCATGGCTTCAAATAGTTCAACATTAATAGATAAAGATTTCGGTTTATAACAATTGTCCCCAAAGTGTAATAAGACCCCAAATCTTAAGTGTTGACTCTTCAATTATTGACTCCCAATGTATCATCGCACCTCGTGCCTTATTGACCTGAAAAACATGCTTAAAACGTCAACATAAAGTTGGTGAATTCATAGGTTTATGTAAATCAATTGTAGGACCGCAAGATTTCCAAGTGCATGATTAAGCAACAAATGCAAACATCATAAAAAGTAATTACGTTTCCCTAAGCTCATGACACCGAAGCTAGACATGTATGAATGCAAATATAAATTTGCCAACAGGTGTCCGTGAATGATGTGCTAACCCTGCAACATCCCAGATTCGACATGGTATGCGTTCGTTCCCAGTGATAGCTAGTCACCCGAACGGGGATTGTCAATCCCTAATAGATCTATCCATAACATTCGCGCCCACACAATGTAATTCCCAATCACATCTATGCAATTAACAGTTCATGATCATGGACATAATGGGTTATGGTAACTTAGGCAAACACGTAATCATGGTATAAAATGTACACTTGCGTCCAGTTTGTAAAACAAAGCATGTTATCACCCCAAGGATGTAAATCATTTAAATAATTGTAAAGCATGGGGCTATGAACTCACCTTAGCCGGTAGTTCTCTGAATGATAACAAATATCCAAGTAAGCAGTGGATCACACCGTTAAGTACCTAAGTAAGTACGGTCAAGTCTTAGTTTACACATTTAAGCTAACGACTCATTGTATAAACTAAATCCCATTTTAAGTTTATATATATACCGTTATCACTTGTGTGGTGACACACAAGATCATTGCATTTATAATTTCGATGGTTCTCGAGAAACGTGAATCATTGTTAATAAATATACATTATTTATTAACTTGTTATTAAAGCCGTTCGATGTCCGAACATCTTAATGTTTGACCGACTCGTTAAGCGTTTTATTCATTTCACTTTTTCTCACTATCATACCCTTAAGTTTCTTATATATACAAATCAGCCCCCTGGGTTTATTAGTATATTTTATTTATATTTTAAACCTTTTAGTTTTGGAAATGACGAAATTGGTCCTTTAAGTTTACGAAGAGATAGTTTAGGTTTTTATAGTCACACCTTCATCCCTAAGTTTCACAATGTTAAAAACAGTCCCTGTAGTTTTGTATTTCGAAAAGTGACAAGGTTAACCCCTTTATGTTTCGGAAATTGTATTATTAGTCCCTCGACTTGTGAAAATTCCGTTTTAATCCCAATTGAATCCCGACAAGTGGCATTTGGCTTTATTTAGTCAAAATAATCCGTATAAGCCGTTATGGCTTATGTATAAGCTCTAACGAGCTTATTATGGCTTAATGGGCCTTATCGGGCCCATTAAGGTCCAATAAGGTTTCTAAAGGTCCGAGATGGTTTTATTAAATCGAAAAGGGTCCAATAAGGTTAGCAGAGTCTGATAAGCTCAAAATAAGCTCGGGGAGCTTATTGGAGCTTATTTCGGGCTTATTGGGCTTTCGGGCCCAATAACTTAACCCGATAGGGGTGGTTAGAGTTTCTAGACTTTTCCTAGTGCTTTTCCAACTTGTATCAAGCCTAACGAACTGTTTTCTTTTCAGCTTATTCCGGATAAGCCAATAAGCTAATAGTGTTTTCATTTGGGCCGGTATTGGGCCTGTTAAGGCTTGTTAAGGGTCCCGAAGAACTTTGTTGGGCCCATTCGGGTCCATTAAGATGATTAGATCAATAAGCACCTTGGAGGTCGGTTTGCTTATTAGCCTTATTCTGATAGCTAATAAGCAACTGTTGCCTATTGCCGATAGAAACCGGTAGTGTTCTAGGGGTGGGCCATTAATCCCCTTGGGTCCAATGACTTTCCTAGGATTTTTAGAAGGCTTCTTGGTTGCTTAAGCTCTCGAATAAGCTGTGGGAGCTTATTCGTGGTGTATAGCTTATTTCGTGGACTCGGTAATGGGCTAGAAGGCCCATTAAGGTTTGTCAGGTTTAACGACGCATGCCAAGAACAACATCAACCTTCCCAACCAACCAATCCTTGGTCCATCAAGGTTCTTCGTTTCATTTTAAGCTCAATAAGCTGCGTAAGTTTAGAAATAAGCTGTTTAAGTTTATTATAGCTCATGGGCTCGCGTTGGGCTCGCAAATGGACTAGTGAGCCCATTAAGGGTCCGTTTGGTTCTAAAAGACATACGAATGGTTTATCTAGGTCCTTAAGTCCACCTTAAGCTTATTAAGCCGCGTAAGCTTACCAATAAGCTAATTAGGCTTATTATGGTTCATGGGCTCGTGTTGGGCTCTTGGTAATAAGCTACGAGTTCGTTAAGGGCCCGAATGGTTTATTAATGGGTTATATGGTCTCGTTAAATTTGTCTAGCACTAAAACAAACGCGTCTAGCATTTCCTAAGCGTGACCCGATTCATGCAACCGTTCATTAAGATTGAACATGTGTTCCCACACCCTCACATTGTTATTTCCACGTTAGTTTACGTGTAGATATTTGTGCATGGTACCACACAAGGTGGTTTTGTGACATGAAAGTGTGCGTGAACCATGCATGGGTCGAACCATGCATGTTTCACGTAACCTTGAGTTCTAAACTCGAATCATAAGCGAAACTAGGATCAATTAAGGGTATACGAGTATGAAAGACAACGTAGAGGGCTTAGAATGACTTACAATAGTCCTTAGCTCTTGGTTTTGGATCGTGTGACGACAAACCGAACACCTTAGACTTAATACGTGCGATTACCCTAAGCTTCAAAGCTCGTTATTTCCATAGTCTCTTAGCTGTGTGAGAGTCTTCTTGACCACTTAAAGGCTTCATTAACAGTACTTAGTGACCAAGTTGGGTCGTGTTATATGCGACTGTTATATCGAGGCCGAAGGTGTAGAGAGAGAAAACGAAAGGTTATTAGTTTGAGGGAGCTCGCCAAAACCCTTTTTGTTTTTTTTTTTTTTTTTTTTTTTTAAGAGTCTTGAAAATGTATTATGTGAGTTGTGAATGTGTATTTATAGGCAATAAGCCTTGTTAACTTTCCTAGTCACCACACACAAACCGAATCGTGCCCTAGAAAGTGGTTTAGGGGATTTCTAGTTACTTACACATGGTTTTAAGTTAAACCACTTGAGTACAAGTATTAATGAGAGGATTTTGGGTACATGATTTACTTAGCTAGCCAAATCTTGAAAGTTATGTATATATGTGTGTCGTGACCGGGTATCCAAGGAAAAGGACCAACAAAATGGGTCATTAACCACTAGGTATTAGTTACTAGGAACATTAAGTACCATCTTTAATTGCTTAGAGTTTGTACATGTACCCTTAAGATCATTAGTGGATTTTTGCTAGCAAATAAATCACCAAGGACGATTTATTGTGGGTTTACTTACCCACATTCGGCATTAAAGGGATATAAACACAAGACTTGATTAAATTTTGTGTTTAGGTTCTCAAAGTGGGTATTGGTTTGAGTCTAGGTAAGTCTAGGTATTTCCGGGGTGCGTCCAAATGTATTTTATCGCGAAACGTAACCCTTTTACGTGACCAATAAAAATAAAATACGCAAAGTACATAATTATCATCAAAATAATTATTCCTTACTTGGTTGATGTAAACCTTAATTTATTTGGTGATCGTTTACATTCATTGATTATTTCTAGTCTACGCGGTTTAGCTCAAAAGTAACTTCTATAGTAATCGCGTATTTCATTATTATTAATTGGACTATAATAAATAGTGATCATTAATATAGTCGTACAATGACATGAAAATGAGAAATGTTACAGTGTGTATTTTCCTTTACGATAAGGCCTGGGTTATGCACAGAAATGTACATAAGCCAATTCTTCATCATCTGCTTCCCACTCATGAATCCTCAAGATTCTTCATTGATGAAAGGGTTCTGGATGAGCTCGGTGGAACTCTCCAGGTGGGACATGTTCCTTAGTTGTTTGCTTCAAGCTTTCATGTACCTTAGGGTAATTAGTAGCAAGGAAGACATCATGCATGTGCTCAGGGTTTGATCCAGCAAGAGCCACATGACTTTGTTCAGAGTTTGATCCAACCTGGTATTCATCAAGTTCAATGGTTCATTCCTTCAGAGCCACTGTTTTTAGAAGCATCCTAACCTTGTTCGTCACCAACATTTAGAATTTTAGTATCAGTCTCACTGTTTTTTTTCTGAATACCACAGGATTCATGCATCAACATGAGATAGAGTTTCACGAACCATCTTTGTGGATGTAGCATCCTTAGGATGTATAGAAGATCTAGTAGTTTCATCCTGAGATGCTATAATCCACCTCTGGAATATGCATTAATCCATGGTACGTTGTTTATGATAGGCTCGGGTCCTGAACTCATGCGTACAGGAGCCATTGTCTGATGCATCTCATCGAATGTGACGTGAATTGTTTCCATTAATCGACGAGTTCTCTTGTTGTAGATTCTATAGCCCTTCCTGCTAGGAGCATACCCAACGAAAATCCCAATGTCAGCTTTGGCTTGAAATTTTCCTAGATCTTCGCTATCATTTGTAGGATAGCACAGAGCACCAAATACTCGGAGAAAAGTAAGATCAGGCTTCTTATCATGTACAAGCTCATAAGGGGTTTTGTTGTGACGAGTATGAATTAGGGATCGGTTCTGGGTGTAACAAGCAGTAGCTACAGCTTCTGCCTATAGAAACATCGGTGCTTTTGAGAATATCATCATTGTACGTGTTGCTTCCATAAGTGTACGATTTCATCTTTCGACAACGCCGTTTTGTTGAGGAGTTCTCAGAACAGATTTTTGATGAAATACGCCAACACCTTCATAGTATTCAGACATAACTTGGTTGACGAATTCCGTTCCATTATCTGTGCGGATGTATCTGACTGTTTTGTTGAGACCAACCTGTATTTGCTTAAGAAAGTTGATGACAAACTCTGGAGTTTCATCCTTTGATCTCAAAAACTTTTGCCCATGTGAATCTTGAATAGTCATCCACGATGACTAAAATGTATTTCTTCCCTTTAATACTCTGGACTCTCATTAGACCACACAGATCCATGTGAAGGGTATGAAGAACTTCCATATTTATATTTTCAGATTTTGGTTTGTGGGAGAACTTCTTGCTTTTTCCAAGTTGACAGGCTGAGCAAAGATGATCTTTTTCAAACTTCAATCTTGGTAGACCTCTAACCAGATCTTTTCGAGCAAGATCATTTATTGTGCCGAAGTTTAAATGGTTTAAACGACGATGCCACAACCATGATTTGGACTTGGAAGCTTTGGACAACAAGCATATTGGAGAAGACTTCATCATATCATCAATCGATATCGTGTACAAATTGGTGCTACGACTACCTTTAAGTAAGTCTGCACCATTAATATCACGAACAAAGCAAGAATGCTTTCTGAAGGCAACTTCAAGATCAGAATCACAAAATTGCCCTACAGAGAATAGATTGTGTCCAAGTCCCTCCACGTAGTATACTCTGGAGATCACACTGTCACCAATAACATAATCTCCATAACCCATGATAGCTCCGAAGTGATCATTCCCGAATCTGACTGTCCCGATGAACTTTTCCACAAAGTTCTTGAGCTTTGAACGATTCCCCGTCATATGTTTTGAACAGCCTGAGTCCAGATACCAAAGGATGACCTGTACGACCTGCATTTGAAAACAGTCGAGTGTGGAGAGTTTGGAATTTCGGTTCCCCAATTTTTGTTGGGGTCCTGTTGGTTAGCAGATATAATAGAACATTTCACAGAAAGCTTAGTTAAAGGGCACAGTTCGCCTAAGGCAAATTTCTTTCCTGTGGGTCTCCATTGATAACCACAATTAAGTTTTCCTAAGGCGACTTTCTTTCCTGTGGATCTCCATTGATAACCAACATTAGCAAATAGTTTGCCCGTTGCTTTCCAAACCTGCTTGGTCTTGTTCAAACTGTTATCAGACAGTTTGCCTTTTGGTTTCCAGATCTGCTTCCCTTTATTCAAGACAATTTTAACAGTGGGGGTAGCATTCACAGAATTCAAGATATTAACAACACACATTTCATGACTTGCAGAGTTTAAACATTTGTTACAAGTTTTGCACACAGATTCAGAATTCGAATTAATTACAACACGCTTAGAGCTAATGCTAGAATCAACCCGATTCACTTTTGTCCATACTGACTTATTTGTCCTAGGGTGGTCTTCTACTTTCTTCTTATTCTCAGTCTTAGCATGCAGGATCCTATTTTTCTTTGTATTGCTTCTAGGCTTTGATCCGCTTGCTTCAGTGGAAGTGTTTACTCCTGTAGAAGGAGCCTTGTTATCTCTTTCATTGAAACTTTCTAGTGCACTTCATGTTTCTGTGTGTTGCTAGATGAAGTTCCTGGTTTATCATTAAAAGTAACTTTCTTTTTCCTATTTACAGGGGTAGAGGGAGCCTTGTTATCTCTTTCATTGAAACTATTTGGGCAAGTCAATCACATATTCTAACAATTCCGGAGATAGCTTGAGTGTTTGACAAGCCTAGTTAAGTGCATTTTCTAGTGGTTTAATACTCTTGCTTCCTCTAATAATCTCCCTAACTGTTTCTACACTCTCCTTAAGATGGCTGATATAGTTTAAATGAGCACTCCTATTGTTCTTAAGGGGATGCGGGATGGGTTTAACATCAATGGCATACATGCCAGGCGCAAGAACTTTTGGTTTGACAGAGTCACTAGTGACACAGGACACTTTGCTTTTCAACTGAGCCTTAAGATCCTCAATCTGTGTCAACAAGGAAGATGTCTTTGCATTAGTGCTAGTGCGCGTGATCTTAATAGACTCAAACATTTCCTTGTAATGCTGCTTAACCTTTTCTATTTCTGCTCTTAAACATTCATTTTGTTCAAGAAGATCAGTGACATCGTTAGCATTATAAGGCTCACAACTTCGGTCATTCACATTAGAGACTAGAACTTTCAAGTCTCTAATCACGTTGTCTTTTTCTTGAATCTGATGTTCGAGATTATTGATCTTAAAGAATGAGTTAAAATCAAGAGCTTCTTATGATGTTTGTGATTTGTTATTATCAAAACTTTCTTGAAGATGTTGATACTTTAATTGCAAATTTAGGTATTCCCTTTCAAGTTTTGAAATATGTTTTGACTCATTATGAACTTTAGACATCTCAGCTTCAAGATCTAGACAACGTGATTTTTCCACATCATACAACAGTTGATTCGACAAACAATTAGCAATCAGATTCTCATTTTCAATGAGAAGGTTTTTCTTTACAATTTCAGCACATTGCTTGTCTACAGTATTCTGGTCCACTTCGTCATTCATTTGATCAAAAATTTCTTCCATTACTTTAACTTCTTTAAAGAGGGCCGTTTGAACTCCTGCAAAGTGTTCTTTAAGAGTTTTGAAAAATGGAATAACTTCAGTGAGGTAACATCTTTTTGTTTGCTCAAAACCTCTTTCCCCTTCTGTAACACCTGTTGGGGTGATTCTCTTTTTGCAAGTTTTGTCAAATTCCGTAAAAAGTTGTGTGAGTACATAAAGATTAATCTTCACTTGACTTTTAGTTGGAAGAACTCTGGGGACAAGCTTGACAGGAGTATTGGGTGGATACACTGTCAATGCTGAAAGTGGTTTTGGAACTGAGGTCTCAGCCTTTTTCCTGTCATTTTCATCTATGGACCAAAATATCTGTTCTGGGGTCAGATTTCTTTGTGGAGCAAAGGTTGCAAGAAGGTTCTCTTTCGAGTAATCTGGGGGGGGGGGGGGGGCAATCCTAACTTTATTTTCCACACATTGAGGGCTTTGCATTTTCTCCATCATTCTTTTCCTAGTTATCTCAGCCATATCACGAGTGTCCTCTGAGTCATGCACAACAGGACGTGCATGATTGGACATGACTAATACATGACCATTATAGAGGGCTGGTTGAACTTGCTTTGCACGGGTGAGACATAAGGGATTTTTGTAGCCTATCGCTACCTTGTTCTTTTCATCATAAAACGATTTTGGTTTACATATCATGTGAACCGTTTGTACAGATTGATCTTGTTTGTATAATCTATCTTCAACCTTTTCTTTTAGACTTTTAATGTCTAAAAACACTTCAAGGAATTTGTCTTCTTTTTGTTTAAAAGCCTTTTTCAAAATGATCGCTTCTTCCCTCACTATATTATGATGGTTAAGAGTAGAACGAAGTTGCAATTGTGCAGAATGAAGTTCCGATTTTAAAGAAGTTTCTTTTCGATTTCGGTCAGAGATAATTATTCTCATTTGTTCATCAATCTTTCGTTCTCTATCAGTTAATTCAAACTTAGCCCGTTGTTCATACACCCCGACCAGTTCCTTATATCTCGCAAGTTCAGAAGTCAATGTGTCATTAACTACTTTAACCTGCTTATTTGCTGACCTACTTTGTACACCTTGTTCATGCATTTCATCGAGAATTGACATCAATGCATCATTTCATACAGAAGATACATTACTTTGTACAACCCACATACTGATCATACGGAATAATATTACTATCACTCGTATAGTCAGCATCAAAGTCAACAACGGAGTTGTGTTGTACATCGCTTTGCATCTCGTGTACTTCATGATACTCATCCATATGATCTACAAAGGTATCATGATCTTGTACCTCAAACGGAGTATTCGAGTCATATGATGGCCCGGCTTCATCGTAGATTGGATCTTCAGATGAAAGATTTACCATGAACATGGTCTGTGTGGTGGGAGCCTCATCAACATCAGAGTCGAATGCATCGCATTGATCAGCTTCAAAGACATGGTCCACATTGAGTGCCAAATCATCCACATCTTCATCAAAATTGGTGACCTGTTCTCCTGTAAGAAACAACAACTGCTCTTCATCCAGTACAACACCATTCTCATGAGCATTCATAAGCAGCATCTTGTCTTTGAAGTAGTCTGAATCCTGAGGACGCTTTGGTTGTGGACATTCTCGTGCTATGTGCCCGATTCCTTTGCAGTTGTAGCACATAATGGGTTTAGCTTGACCAGGATTCACATTGCCATCTCTGTTCTGACCTCCAGCATTCCTAGCTTCAACATTTCCTCTTGCATTGTTCCTCTGAAATGGTCTTCCTTGATTATTCGCATTGTATCTACCTCGAACATCCTGAACAACAACTCTGTCGTCTTGAACTGTAGCATTGTTCCTTGCGTTTGAGGAAGTTCGGAGTAAGGAATTTGACTTCCTTTTGTTTAAAATCCTTTTTCAAAATGATCGCTTCTTCCCTCATTATCTTATGATGGTTAAGGGTAGAACGAAGTTGTAATTGTGCAGAATGAAGTTCCGATTTTAAAGAAGTTTCTTTTCGATTTCGGTCAGAGATGATTATTCTCATTTGTTCATCAATTTTTTGTTCTCTATCAGTTAATTCAAACTTTGCCCGTTTTTCATTACACCTCGACAGTTCCTTATATCTCGCATGTTCAGAAGTCAATGTGTCATTAAACTACTTTAACCTGCTTATTTGTTTAAATACTTTGGTCACCTGTTCATGCTTTTATCGAGAATTGACATCAATGCATCATTTCGTACAGAAGATACATTACTTTGTACGGGAATGTTCTGCGTTGTCTTCCATATACTGATCATACGGAATAACATTACTATCACTCATATTACCAAAATTTGAATTTGATGTAAAAATAAGTTAAAAAGGATATAGAAAAAAGATTACAAAATACTTAATTTTTCCGACAAAATAGCAAGATGGCAGCCCGTATATTCTAACATTTTTTTTTTGCTTTTTCATTTTATTTTTTTCAATTTTTTTATTTTCACTTTTGCCTTGTCATCTGTTTGAACATAAATAATAAACATGACTCGGGGTTTATAATGACACCCCTACACTTGAGTTTTAAATACTCAATAATAAATTAACTAATGACCCGAATTGAGAAGGATCAATAAAAAATTGAGTATATTAGGCAAATAAAGGAGTAATAATTTGACTTTATTCCCTATTTCTTCACAAAATAAAAACTATAATGAATCATAATCGTCCCAAAATTGTATACACTAACAATATACTTGACTTAGCAACCATGTAATCAAGTAAACAATTAACTAAGGTTAAACGATTGTGATAATAATAATGTACTAAAAATGAGTACATACAAGGAAAGCTATGCGATTTGGGTGTACCATTTTTGATGGGGTGTAAACAAATTTCAACTATTAAATAATCCGGAATAGTTTATTTAGAAATTTCTCCATCCAGAGAAATCTCCTTTCGATCATCCCGAAATACTTAGTAGAAGAAATCGAAAAGGATATGCTCAGATGGATGTACTAAGGGTATCTTGCACTAAAAATGAGTGCGAAGCAAGGGTGGGGGGTAGTTATATGACGAAGAAGATCATCATAACTATAATATATATATGCTAAAAACAAGGGTTATTGATGTGCTGTCGTGTAGGGTCAATTTATTAATTACCAAGTTTTACATTTATATTTAGCCGACTTATCCTAAAACAATACTTTAATGGGCAGTGTACCCGATCGGGTAGAGTTTCGTGATAAGTAGGGTGTTGAACACCAAGAGTGAGGTTGTTAAGCTTATAATCTATTAGTATTTTAATTACTCTAGTTATGTTAATTCTAATTACTTGTTAAACCTATGCTATATACGCTTCTAACAGATATGAGGGGTTTTCAGCCAGAGAGACCAGCACAAGTTTAGTGGTAACAAATATCAATTCAATACACAATAAACGCAAAAGAAGAAAATCAAAAGAGAAAAAAGAGGTATAAGCCAAATGATAGAAAATTGTATTATCCATATTAAATCCAGTTTAGCATTGGTTTGTTTATTTTAGTGCAATGATTTACTTATCTCGAAGGGGCATATCATTCTTAAGACTTAGGCGGGACATCATCCTAAGACCTAGACACGATTAATCCTGTCATAATTAACGCATTTGCATAAAGCATCCTTTAGTTTAATTATAATATATCTTAGGGAATCAAAGTAGTGGTGATCCTGTTAAAACCCTAGCCCATCGAGACTTTACCCACTTATTACTTGGCGGTGTTTTATATACTAGTAATCCACTATTCGAGTCTTTACTAATTACTTAAGAACATGATTGCTGAAACATTATGGGTCACCTATTGGTCCAACTAAGCTCATAAATCAAAGGTAAAGATAGAACGTTATTTGTGATCCTATTGGTCCAGTAATATAAAACACGATATGAAGAGTTATCCCAGTATCTAGATTACTTTTTAGGTATCACTAGACCCAGTTGAATGATAGGTCGCATATTCAATCACATAGACAAGTATTAGGTGATAAACATAATTAAACAATCAACGATTAATTAAGAAATCAATTTTTAAAACAAACCAAACATTGAACTTTCATTAAGATGGCTAAGCCTCGAGGGTATTAGCCTACAATCATTGTAATTATACAAGCGTAATCAAACAATTTAAATCGAACAATTAAGAGTGTAAAAATTACACGATGTCTTCTATGGATTCGTGATCGATGCTTGATGATGACATCAAATAACGTCTATTTTATAGCATCGTTTATCCCAAAATTTGAATTTGATGTAAAAATAAGTTAAAAAGGCTATAGAAAAAAGATTACAAAATACTTAATTTTTCCGCCAAAAAGTGTCGCTAAAAGGGGTGTCGTCTGGATACTTTTTTTTTTAAATCAAACCGCTGCGTAATGTTTCTATCAAACCGCCGCTTTGAAATCAACCAAACCGCCTCCTAATGATTGAGCAAACCGCTGCCTAACAGGCCAACTCGCCGCCAAGATCTTACTAGGCAAACCGCCGTGGTTTTAAAGTAACTCGCTGCCTAGTTTTGTTAACTCGCTGGATCAATAAAATAATCAACTCGCCGTGAGCAACTCGCTGCCAATAAACTAAGCAACTCACCGTGAGCAACTCGCTGTCTATAATCTTAGCAACTCGCTGTGTGTTTTAGCAACTCGCTGCCTATAATCTTAGCAACTGGCCGTGTGTTTTAGCAACTCGCCGTGAGCAACTCGCTGCCTATAATCTTAGCAACTCGCCGTACCTTTTACCAACTCGCCGGCTAGAAAAATAAGCAACTCGCCTTTGACCTGGTCAACTCGCCGGCTACCTTTCCTTAGAAAAAGTTTTAGTTTATGAAAATGTGTCCCAACCAAAATTGAGGATTTTCCGTTTAAGCATCGTTTTGTCCTAATCACATGTACATAACCGAGCTCCTCGTGAAATATGGAAATGAAAACACTCAGATCACTCAACTTATCTAAGGTGCAACATTTAAGTAGTACGCTCAATTGCTCGATCGTGATTAGCTTCGTATCATAGGATTGGCAAGGATACACATCTCCACCGCTAAAGTTGAGGAAGAGCAAGTCAAAAGCTAAATTAGGTTAAGAAGGCTTACGGTTGATCATTCAACAGTCATTCACCATAAGTACCACACCAACAAGGCAGCAGTATCTTACATACACGGTCGTAAAGGCATAATTACACTATACTATCAAACAATCCTGGTTCGTGTTTAACTAGGGTTAGGAAGAAGAATGAGTATTGGTGGGAGCTTCTAACTTTACCAACAGTCTTCATCCAACAAGGCACGCTGAGGACATGCAATACATGGCCATAACGACAGAATAGACATGCATGCTCGAACAAGTCCTCGTTCGAGTAGACACTAAGGTTAGTTGCTAGGAAAGGGAAGTAAATTAGGTGTTAAGTAAAATTCACAAAACAAATAGATTAAGCCAACAAATAAGGTACGGTTGCTAGTAATTTTTTCCTGACCGTTCCATGACAAAGACTCGAAAATATAAACAGACGCCTCAATCAAAGAAATGACAAAGACAACCTAAGTTGGCGTTCCCATAACGGTCAACTTCCCTTACATCCTGCTCTTTACATACTTTTACATAAGTGGTGATATCGGCCACTTTTACAAGACTTTACATCGTTGATTTTGTAACGTATCAATGAATAATCGATCCTTCTAAGTAATTCCTTTGGTATAAACTTCTTTTGAACCGACTATTTTCCTTCCTTCTTTTTTTTTCTTTTCTCTCTTTTTTGAACAATACATAGTAAACCTCGGTGTGATTTCACCGTCTTCACTATCATAATTTGTCCGGATAATGTTTTTCTTTGTAGCACTTCTTCTTCGGACATAATTCATAATCGTGAAAGTAGCGAAACTTACGAGCTTCATATTTTTCCTATTGCATTGTGCAATTTCCTGACCATTGCAGAGATATAAATTTTTTACTTTGACACAGGAAATACAAAACTTTACACGAAAGCAACTAGCAACATAGAGAAATAGGCTTAATCTACATGGAAGGCTAAGGTGCAAAGGTGTAACAAAACATATAATATGGTGTAGAAAAAGAAAGGAATTGCTCAACAGGTTGTTCTAGGGGATTTTACTCTAAAAATGAGAGTAATCAAGGGCTACACGGGACTTAACTAACCAGTGTGGTTAGTTATTTTTATGACATGTAGGCTATTTGGTTTAATCCTAGAAATTTATCAGTTGAACATGTTCTTCCATCTAAATCCATAGTACTAATCATGGCGGTCTCGAGTGATATTGTCACACACCGCCAAGGTCGTGGAACGCGAGGGCAGGCGGTAACAAGAAAGATATCATCACAAAACACATGGTCAGTCTATATAGAGAATACTAAAATGAAATACTAAAGTAAGCAAAGACACAAAGTGTATAACTGATACCCATAACCTAAGGTTGTCTTTATTAATGAGAAAGATGGTCTCGTTCTATAAATTGACATGCAAAACATAATCTAAAACAATTCATGCAAACGCAATTATTCAAAACAGAAAGCATAATAAACTCCAAGCATCCTACGGTCTCTTTAGCCACTGCCGCTTATTTAGACACCATTAAGCCTCACCTGAAAATGTAGATGCTTAAAACCGTCAACACAATGGTTGGTGAGAGTCATAGGTTTAAGACATACAAAACAAACCTTTAAATCTAATTACTGTGATAAATAAAACATAACATAGCAAGACATACAACGTACTATCATACAAGCTAACATGCAATCACATCAATCCACATTAAGGACGTTCACGCTTAATCTATCTAAAAACATAAAATCAAAACGTATACATTAATGTGACGATCACGCTCACAATCAACAATATACAGTAATGAGTTGGTCACGCTCATAATACATTCCAACTGCAATGAGACGGTCACAGTTACTACTAACAATCCATCAATGCCTTGAGACGGTCATGCTCAAGCACAACAATCTATATCATATTAGCAAGTAGCACATACATACAATAGTCTCGTATAGCCCATGCCTCGTTTAAAACACATTATCACAGTAACTAAAACATTTAAACTCATAGCATCATTTTCACCCCCAAGAAAACATAAGAAAAGGGGCATATGAAATACTCACCTGATGCTAGCTTCACTAGACGATTTTAACATAAAGCTTCACCAAAATATTAGGATAATCTAAACAATTAAGCACACAATAAGTACCATTCAATTAGGAATTCAACCCAATATGATGTAACCTTAACTATGATGGATATTCTAAGCTAATCTTCACTATAGTTCTATACTTGATTTTCACCCTTTTCCCAACCTTTATATATGCCATTTATCTTCAATACTACACTTTAAATTTTCCTGGATTAGAGCCAGAAGTTTTATACTCACTTCGCGCCCTAAACGCCACAAATTAAAACACTTCTATAAATTCTAACCAAAATTCACCATGGCTACATATATGTCTTTTGAACCTCTCCTAGCTCTCCCAGAAGTCCATTACCCTTTTACAAATACCCCTTTAGAAATCATTAATCCAAAGTGTCCCCGAATTCGGCCTGAATTGAACCCCCTAAAGTTTGACTTAGATAACCAACTTAAAGTTCATAACCTACTAGAAAAAATTCTGGGGTCCCACACAATATATTAAATAACTTTCATGATTGCGCCTCTATAGATGTCTAAGTATTTTTAGAAAAACAAAACCAAAACTGAAATTTCGTCACAGTTTTACACACTGATTTTGTTAAAGGGAACTTTTTGACCACTTCCCGACCATAAAAACTCACGAGACTAACTTTGCTGGAAAGTAGACTCTTTGAGGTTATCTCCAGTATGTTGTAAATTGTTTATTTGATAACTTATGATTGAGTTATGACCATTACAAAACTGCCTAATTTTCTACAGTAAATTAAACAACTAATTAGGGCGATCTAGACCCAAAAACGCATGATTAAATCACGAAAACATTGAACCAATAATTCAAACAACATCATTAAACTATAAACTCCAGTAAATTTTAAAACCCTAATTTATTTTTCCTGGATTAAACTAATCAATCATGCTTATATTCCAAGAATTAAAATAAAAACTAGAATTAAACAAAGAATGAGAAAATACCTTAAACCCTAAAAATTTTCTTCTCTTTTTTTTCTCACTGGATCGGTTGAGCAATAGGGGAGGAGGGTTATGGGATTTATTTTGTATTTATAGGCCCCCAATTAATTATATATAATATCTAATTAGAGTTTGTTTCCTTGTAAAACTCTTTTTTTTCTTTTCTTTCCCCTTATCCTCTTTAAATTCATTTTTACTATTCATCTATAAAAAATATTATTTATTTATTTATTTATTAATTACTTAATTATTTGCTTTACCTTAAGTTTTTATAAAAACCTAAGCTTATTTGCACATACCTTTTTGCTTAAACGCAATTTACTAGACTTTTAAAAATAATTAACTTTCCAAAAATAATTTTCATTTCACAAATTCACTTTCTAAAAATAGAAAGTCTTCCAAAAACTCTCATATTTTAACAAACTCATTTCTTTCACAAATGACACACTTCCCATTTTAATCCATCACCTAGACATCCACATATTAACCAAAACAATTCTCTCAAAATACCCAATCAATTTCATTATCAATATAAGTGATTAAAATGAAATTTCTCCATCAAATAAACTCCATTTCTCTTAACTTAACCTCTAAAACCTAAACTTATCTTAAATTACTAACACAAAAATACGTATACGTATAATTACTTACACAATTAACGCGAAACCGCTTCAATCACCGAAATCATTTCCTTGTCACCAAAAGTGAACGAAATGAACTTCACAAAATTCAACACAAATCCAATCCCAATGAGACGATCACGCTCAATGGATTGATTATCCAATCTCACATATCCCAGACAAACACATATAAACACGTATAAACACAATCCATACATTGCATAGATACATTTAAGGTCCATACGGTTTGAACCAACCTGATCAAGTCATGGTTGTCACAGTATCCCCACCTTGAGAAAATCTCGTCCTGAGATTTAACTACTCGAGGAATTAGCACTATCGATAAACAACGGAGGACACTTAGACCTCATTTGATCCTTGCATTCCTAAGTAAGCTTAGGATCACGCTTCGAATCCCAACAAACTTTCACTAATGCTATCATACTACGCTTTTACTCATTACCTCTCGGTCCACAACATCATCGGTTCCTCTTGACAAAACATAAGATGTATTGTCAACATTAACCTCGACTACTTCTAAAATACCGAATCAACTGCTAATGACTTTGATTTCCCCACAAGGGTGCAATTAGAAACACAACAACCCCAAACGGAAAGAAGGCATCCCAATTCATGTACTCGCCTCGTCATTAAGAAAACTTATCAAAAACCCTTAAGTTTATTGTAAACAAGTGTTTTATATTCTTAACCTCGCAAATCTCATCAAACAAGAACTTTCTTGAAATTAAGATATAAGATGTTATATAAAGCTCAACCTATCTTAAGAATCCACGCAAATTTCAGGTTTTACTCAAATTTAAGCACTCCCGTCCATTTTTTGATACCTCAGCTCATAAACAGAATTTCTCAACCGAAATGTAGGCCCAATAATCCAAAGATCTCAGATGTTCCTACATTAAACACGGTTCTAACTTGTGTTTCTTCCCAAAGTAATACACCTTTCTACCTAGGTGTGAGAACCTTAACCCACCCCATAATCCTCCAGCATTAATTCAAATGTTTCCCACTACTATCAAACTAACTCTTTTGAGACCATTTGGCTGCCTCAAGCCTCTTCCTGTATTACACCACATATTGGTGGTTGTTTTTTTGTAACCAAAATTCGATCCATTAACTCACTCTCTCCCCGGTTTACGGCCCAATATAAACAGTAACTACATTCTTTCCATACATCGTATCGCTTCAAGGAAGAACATCTATTACCGATTGATAAATCCCCTCCTTAGGGAAAAACCTCATCTTCACGAAGTGGTATTCCAATTACCTCTAAAAATCTTTCATATTATCCTAGCAATAGCTGGAATGTGGTGTCTTAGTCAGTCCATTGACTACACCCAAATCGCATATATCACACTATCACATTGGTAAACTTTGACAACATTATCCTTAGTTATCCTTTTCCCATTCTACTCGGGGAACTCAGGCGTTGTAGCAAACAAATCTTGAAGACACTTTGTATATACTCAACTTCCCACTTCCAATACGCTAAATACTTACTACCGCCAACTAGCTATATCCTCCTTACTACTCAGCCATCGATTATTTAACCTAAAACCAACAAACATCGTTTTCCGCTCCAGGATGGATAAATTACTTTGTCGTTTAGCCTCTTCAATTGCAGGTCGTACATCTCTCCAAATGGAGGTCCGACCTTGTCTAACCAATTATGAACAACTCTCAATCTCTTTTCACACTCGTTGGTCCAAGCCACGCAACATCTTTATGTTGACGCGTTCTTTGCTTTGACATTCATATCTTATGCCCACCACATCCTTTTATTAAAAACTAATCGGATCATCGTACATCTATTCTCGAACTCATTCTTGGCTTCACTCTTCTTCTTAACTCCATGTTTACAACATCTACATTTTTCTTTTCCTGTGGTATTGGCCTCGAAATCAATCTCACTAAATACATCCATCATTTCTTTGCCGCATGTTCAATCCTTCGATTGAAAGTGTGTTTGGATGACATTCATGATCTGTATAAATTACTCTCCATGTCTCGTTCATTAATGCCTAAGCATTATAAGCAAAACCTACCACGTAGCCATGCAATCCTTCATTAGAAACCTTTCAGTATTCCGACGTACAAGCAATACCATTCCCTTTTCCAAAGCATGCTTCCAAATCCTTGCTTCGCGCCGTCATATTTTACTTCGAAATTGTATGCTCCTTAGGCAATGCCAAGATCGGCTCTTTACCCATATTGATTCATTCCACATCTAGATAGCTTCTCTTTGCTTCGCTTCCATTGTTGTTGGAAAAACTCACGTACATCTTCTGCTTCCTTCATAACCTTCCTCGATATCTTTACGTAGCGACTCATACTCTCTCCTTAGACTTTGGTCCGGTTTAAAAATATGTCTTCTGTATATATACGTTAACTAGCTTGTCTATATACGACCATGCACACCCGGCTCATTAACTCCATGAAAACCGCTGTTGCATTGGTTAACCCAAAAGGCATTGCCGTAAACTTCAACGTTTACGCTATCCATAAAAACAGGTCTTAGATACGTCTTCCCGTGCACCCTCCATTGGTGGGACATCACATTTCGAATTTCTTATCTCACTCTTCTCGATGATAATCTATGCACATTCTCAAACTACCTCCTTTTTCCTACCAAGCAATACAGACGCTTCCCACAACAAGTTACCATTAGAACCAACCCTCACCTTGCAACTCCTGCAATCATTCTTGTAACACCCCCAAATTAGGTCGCAGCGGAATAAGGGTTCGGGGCGTGTTACTTCATAGATCAATAACACAAGATGTATATAGAACGACCAAAAAGTCATTTAAAACTGATACATTGGAATTAACAAAGTATTTGTTACATAAGCCAAGCTTCATCTTCTCACTTGTTTAAAAAATACTACGATTTCTAGCCCATAAACAGTTATACAAAATATAATGCGGACAAAATCTTTTAATGCATGATATCCATAATCAAAAAACACCATTGTATCCATGGCACCTCGTGCTTACTGATCCCCTGAAAAACATTGCTTTAAAACGTCAACAATAATGTTGGTAAATTCATAGGTTTGGATAAATGACCCCCCCCCCCCCCCCCCCCCCCCCCCCCCCTATATTGTAGGACCACAAGATTTCCCAAGTGTATGATAATGCAACAGATGCAGACATCATATAAATGTAATTACATTGCCCTAAGCTCATGACACTGAAGCTCAACATAAATGAATACCATATAAATGGCCTACATTGCCCGTGATGATGTTCTAACCCGCAACATCCTATGTTTGACATGGTATATGTTCGTTTTCCTAGTGATAGCTAATCACCCGAACGGGGATGTCAATCCTAATAGATCTATTCATAACATTAGCGCTCACAGTCCAGTAATTGGACAGGTTCTGATATGGGCTCAGATTGGGTTATCGCTACTTAGGCAACACGTAATCATAATATAAAAGTATCCACTTGTGTCTAGTTGTAAAACATTGCATGTTTCTCACCCCAAAAACTTATAAAACAAAAGCATGTAAAACGTGGGGCTATGAACTCACCTTGAGTGAGCGAATAACAAGTATATCACAGATAATGCGTCACGTAAATCGTTTAGATGCTACTATTTATTAAGTGTCGTTATAAGTTACTAATCACATTGCGGTAAATACTACCTTTGCATAATTTCTATATAGCTATTCACCATCTATATTGTTTGGGCCAAAATTGTGTTTAATAAGTTTAAAACGTTTATTAATGTCGTTTGTAGTAAAACTAGCGTAACTTTTGCGTTTTAAGCCCGATTTTGACGTTTCTTATGCCCACACTTTCGTATTAGGACGAGTTATCATAATTTGACATTTTCAAATTTTTAATCCCCTGATGAGCAGTACTTTATACTGTTCACACCGTTATAAAGTTATTTTTTATAGTTTTAGTTATCGTAAAACCCGTAAACGTCGTATTTTATTTGTTATAGCTCCGTTTTTAGCGATTCTTTCGAGCACGTTCTCGTAATTGAAAGTTCTATTTATTTTTGAGGTTTACAAAAATAAATGTTTCTGTCATGAACGGTAACTTTTAAAAAAATAATTTTATAAAAGTATTAATTGTCGTAAACTCGCGAAATTCATAACTCATTCGTTATTAATTGAAAATTTTTGTTTCTTATCAATTTCGAATCCTAAAAATATGTGTAATCTTTTAAAAATACTAAACTTGCTGTTTTATATAATTTTTATAAATGGTTTTATAAAAATTCTTTTATATAAATCCGTTTATTTATCGTATACTTGTTTTTTACCGTAACTTTTTCGTATTTATTCCGTTTTTCAATTTTCTTAGCTTTTGGAATCGTCTGAGACGTACTATTTTATAAAAAATATGTAATATATGGACAGGTTGTATGTCGAGATTAAAACGAAATTAGGATGTCTTTCTTGATTCCATATGTAAACTTTGTTTCTATAACTTTCAACTTTGTATTTTACCATAAGTCTTTTATACTATATATATATTATATGTCTTACATATAATAAAGTCCATTAGTCCATCATTGTCCTCATATGTCCAAATTACCAAGATTAACAAGTTTATCAAGTTGATTGATACCACTATTTACTTGTTAGCTTTCATTTAAATCATTATAAAAACCTAAACTTCTTTTCACTTTTTAAGCTTAACCAAAGGTTGTTCATCACTTATACTTCCATTATAACCTTATTTTAGTGTTCATATAACATCATTAAAAGTACATAAACAAGATTAACATGTCATTTGTATTTCTTTTACTTGTAACATATTAAGTAAACTTTATAAACCCTAATTTGTATTTATCCATTTTTTACTCCAAAACAAAACATCGGTACAATCCTTTTACATTCCATTTTTAACAATGATCTCATTAACATCATAACATGTTTAAAAGTGAACAAATCCATAATTATAAGTAAAAATCCTTTTTACATGTTAAAAAGTCCTAAATGGTGATTTTGCTATAAAGACTAACATATGCATAAAAACTCATGAAATGAAAAGATAAAGGTGCTAGATAACCTTAATGATGAATGATGATGTTGAGAAATAAGAGCTAAACCCTTGCTTAGACTTAAAACCAAAGCTAGCAACCAAGAAAACCCTAGTTTTCCATATAAAACCCTAGCTTTCCTTTTCTTGATAAATACTTGAAAATGGTTAACCAATGCTTGGAAACATCTTAGAATATCTTAGGAATGATGTGTGTATGTGTGTATGGGTTGTAGAAAATTTTGTATGGTTTGTTTAATTGAGGAGTTTTGAGCCGTGGGTTGAAAGAGAGCCAAAGAGAGTGTTTTTGTTTGATTTTTGGTTAAGTCTTGCTATCTATGTGTTACTTGCATCATATAAGAGTTAGATGGTCAAAAGTTTGCAATAGTTGGTCTTAGGAACAAGATGAGGGTCTTAAGGAAAGACCATAGTCTTGTCTTTGGTCAAAGGAACATGCTAGCTAGGTTTTAATGGTTTAGATGTTGTACAAAACCAACTTGCAAGGTTTATTTCATATTTCTTTGTATCATTTGCAACATATCCGGCCATAATGAGATATATATGATATATTTTTGTAAAATTTAAGTATTGGGTATAAATGTGGGTATTTGTTGAAGCATAGAAAAGTTTTGGTGGTTCCGGGAATACCTAAACGCAAATTATCACGAAACGTAAACACTTTACGTAACCGATAAAAATAAAATGAACAAAGACCATAATTATTCTCAAAATAATTATTTAATACTTGATTGATGTAAACGCTTAATTGTTTGGTGCCCGTTTACATTGAACGCTAATTTTTAGCTTACGCGATTTTACTTAATACATGAAATTACAAGCAAACGCGTACGACACTAAAAATAAATAGTAGATTTATCGACGTCGTCAATGACTTGAAAACACGGGGTGTTATAGACTTCCCCAGTTAAACGAGCCTTGTCCTCAAGGCTTACAATGAAACACTTGATGACTGTACGGTTTTGGTGAAGAGGTGTGGGTATTTCTTCTTGAATTGGTCTTCACATTCCCATGTGAACTCAGGACCTCTCTTGGAGTTTTCCATCGAACCTTGACCTACTGGGATGCGGCTTCGATTCAACTGTTTAACATCACGGTCCATTTTCTAAACGGTTTTCCTCAACAAACTGTAGACTTGTCTGATCAATAATGAAGTCCATCCAACGGAATGGCTAACGGTTCGTCGACATAGCACTTTTTCAAGTTGGATACATGAAATGTATTGTGAACCCTGCTTAGTTCTTCTGGAAGCTCAAGTTTATAAGCAACCTCTCCAACCTTTGCTAACACCTTGAAAGGTCAAATTACTGGGTTTCACTTCCCCCGTTTTCAAAAACGTACGAACCCTTTCCAAGGCAAAACTTATGCATAACTTTTATCCACCTACTTGGAATTCCTCGGTTTACACTTTCAGATCGGCCTGTAAACTCTTCTCGTCGATCCACGAGTGGCTTGTTCCTTTGCTGCTTTGGACAATTTTCTCTGTTGTCTCTTTGAATTTAGTTCTGGAGCCGAGGGATTTGAGTTTCTCCAAACTTTGGTTTCCAACAAGGTGTAACGACACTTTCGACCATAAAGTGCTTCGAATGGTGCGGCCTTAATGCTAGCGTGATAACTGTTGTTATATGAAAACTCGACCAACGACAAATGGTTAACCCAACCTTTTCCAAAGTCGATCACGCAAGCACGTAGCATATACCTTGAGGTTTGGATTAGTTCTTCGCTTTGTCCGTTCTGTTTGTGCGATGGTACGCAGATAGTACTATATCAAATTAGTACCTTTAGTATTTTGAAAGTGACCTCTAAAGTTGGATTGCGATCCTGTGGGTCACGATCACTCCAAATGATTTTGAAACAGGTATTCCATGCTCGTGATTAACCTCCTTAGGATAATTCTTGCAAGTTTATCATAGGGACTCAGTCTCTTCATTGGTGTGGAAATTGCTATCTTAGTGAGTCGTGTCAACAATCCAACCCAAATGGTGTGTAGCCTTGCGTCGTCTTAGGGAGACTTTGTGACAAAATCATAGTGATGTTGTCCCACTTCCATTTAGGTATCTTGGGTTGTACTAACAATCCTGATGGCCTTTGATGTTCGGTCTTGACTTTAGCACAGGTCAAACACCTGCTAACATAGGTGGCGATGTTGGCTTTCATATTGGAGCCACCAATATTGCTTCTTCTTATCTTGGTACATCTTGTCGGGAACCCGGATGTTAGTGTATTTTGATTTGTGGACTCGTGCATGACACAGTCCGCTAATTGCCATAACAGGTAAGCCAACTCTGCCATTGAGGCTAGAGTTTCCATCCGCACGGGGTTCCTTACTTTCCATCCTAAATGCCTCTGGATTTTTGCTTTTCAACAAACATTCCTCCAACATTTCGTTTCTTGATGTTCTATGGTTTACGTGCTTCGTCTGAGCATTCAAGATTTGTTTGGGATTAGGAAGATCCAAGCCAATAAGTCCATGGGACTTAAGGCTCGAAAACTCTTAAGGTTGATCTCTCTCCTTCCATGCTTAGGCATCGTGCAACAACGTTTGTCCTTTCCTTGGGTGATAAGAATCTCTCAATCGTAATCACTGAGGGGGGGCGGCTAATCTATAACCAACGACGTTTGAAGCTCTCATGTTCAACTCTTTATAATTAAGAATGTGTTGTAGGATCTTATGTTCAGTGAACACCGTTGCACTTGGTTTCCATACGGTAGTGCACCCCCCCCCCCCCCCCCCTCCTCTTCCTCCCCCATCCTTCCCTCACAAATCTTGAAAGCGAAACACTACTGCTCCAAGTTCCAAATATGAGTCTTATATTTTTATCATGTATTCTTTAATTGGCGTATGCATTAAGAAATCACCTCTTTTCTCTTTGCATTAACACAACGCCCAAACCCTTCTTTGAAGCATCGCAGTATGCGATAAAATCTTCGCTTCTTAGGTAAGGGCCAGGGATTGAGTTGCCACTGCACCAACTTCTGCTTTAACAGTTGAAAAGCTGCTTCTTGTTTATCACCCCAAACAAACTTGACCTTCTTCTGGGTGAGCTTGGTAATCGGTTTGGCGATCTTTGAAAACCCTTCAATGAATCTTCAATAATACCCAACAAGACCTAAAAATTGACGAATCTCCGTTGGCGACTTAGGAGATGCCCAATCATTAAAAGGATTTCGATCTTGGCGGGATCCAGTGGGATCTACATGAATTCCTTCACTATCGATCACGTGACCGAGGAACTGTACTTTGGGGATCCAAAATTCACATTTGGAAAACTTGGCACACAATTCCTCCTTCTTAAGCAACTCTAAGATTAGCTTAAGGTGCTTTTCGTGTTCTTGCTTGTTTTTTGAATATATCAGGATATCGTCAATAAAGACAATCACGAATTTATCTAGATATGGTTTGCATACCCGATTCATAAGGTCCATGAATATGGCAGGTGCGTTTGTCAAACCAAACGGCATAACTTGAAATTCGTAATGGCCATAACGAGTTCTGAAGGCAGTCTTCGGAATGTCTTCTTCTCGAACCCTCAATTGGTGATAACCTGACCTTAGGTCGATCTTTGAGTAGACACTCGACCCTTAGAGTTGATCAAATAAATCATCAATTCTTGGGAGTGGATAACGGTTCTTCACCGTTAGTTTATTCAATTCTCGGTAATCAATGCACATCCGGAATGATCCGTCCTTCTTCTTGACAAACAAGACCGGAGCTCCCCAGGGCGAGGAACTAGGTCTTATAAAGCCTTTGTCAGATAGTTCTTTTAGTTGCTCCGACAACTCTTTCATTTCAGAAGGTGCCAATCGATAAGGCGCCCGAGCTACGGGTGCAGCACCAGGTATCAAATCGATTTGAAATTACACTTGTCGAGTTGGAGGAAGGCAGTCCTCAGGAAATAATTCAGGAAAATCTCTGAACTATGGGTACATTCCTCAAGTCGTTCTTTCGACTGTCTTCAACCTCATTTGTATGGAATGTGCCAAAACGACTGGACATCCTTTTAACTTTATTCTTGTGTTTTGGAGTACGAGATAATGTGTAGACGAGCCTCATGTCCCCGGGTGCTTCCGTCACCGTGGACAATTAATGTTTCATTTCCCCAGGGGATACGGACGATCTTCTCGGCACACACAATGATTGCTTGATACTTTGCCAACCAATCCATACTAATTATAGCATCAAAACTACCAAGTTCTACAGACATTAAATTTATGTTAAATGGGTGGTTCAGGAGATTTAATATGCAACCCCTAAGGATAGTGTTTATCCCAATTATCCTCCCGTCAGCTAGTTCGACATCATAATAGTGATCTAAGGTAGATGGTGTGATATCCATTTGGGAACTAAATGCAGTAGACACAAAACTCCTATCGGCACCAGTATCAAATAATATAGAAGCATAGCGGTTGTTGAGAAGGAACGTACCCGTCACGATATTGGAATCTGGGTTTGTCCCTGCATGTCCCACCACATACACTTTGGCTGGAGCCCTATCATTACCAACTTGATTTCCATGGTTTTTGTTGTTCTTTAGCTTTGGGCATTCCCTCTTGAAGTGTCCTTGAACTCCACACTCGAAGCAAGTAGGTTTCTGGCCTGACCCAGTGCCCCTCTGATTGTTAGCATTGTTGGCATTTCCCGCACTCCTACAGTCACGAGCAAAATGGCCAACTTTGTTGCATTTGTGGCATTTTGGAGCACACGGACCGTCGTGGTGATAGTTGCATTTAGCGCATAGGGGTTTAGATCCCCCGTATGGCTTCTTTTCACCAGTCCCTGCAGTATAGGCCCTGCCAGTGTTCTGTCTCTTGTTCTGTTGTTGTTGGTTTTGATTGTTTCGGGAAGTGTTTTCAAACTTCCTTTTGTTCTCAGCCTGTCTTTCAGCAATGGTGTGGTGTGTTTGCCTTTGTTTTGTTGTTGTTGTTGGTTCTGTTTTGTTTAGAGAAGTGTTTTCTATCTTCTCTTGTTGTCAGCTTGTCTTTCTGCCTTGGTACTGACTCTCTTGTCCATCTGTTCAGTGCGCCATCTCGATAGCCTCTTGCATTGTCTTAGTTTTGGAAGCTCGATGTTTCACAGGGATCATGTCGGGAAAATCCCCCGCGTACCTCTTCAATTTTGTCTGGACTCTCTGGAAACATCCTAACACAGAAGAGGAGGAGTGCTAGTTCTTTGAAAAAGCGTTGGTTGTATTTGCACATCAAGTACATATCACTTTAAGTTCCTCAATTCGCTCGCAAGCTTCTTCTTTCGTTACGTGGGACAATATTTGTCGGTCATCTTTTCCTTAGTCGACTCCCCAAGTAATTGAATAGGCAACATAATGTGTAACAGTACTAAACATGAGAATTCACCATGTTAGAGCACTTTCTAAAAGAGTAACAAGTGAGAACTTGGACTGGTTCTACCATCCGGCAGTTGCTTTTTCGGAAGAACAAGTCTCCATTCTTTCAAACCATTGGGTTAACTCAACCTCTCCCTCGGCATGCCCTTGAAATTACAGAGGTTTTACACTTCTTGAAATCTGGTAAGTGCACTCTCGAGCTACGCGTTCAGATCCATGGACACCCGTTCCCGAAGAATTGGCTATCAGTGCCATTCCTGGTGCGTACACGTGCGGCCAAAGGCGGCTGGAAACCTTCGTTAATCATAGCTTGGACTAGTTGGGTATTTCGTGACCATAGTGGTTGTGGTTGCTGTGTTGGGTCTGTGGTTGTTGTGTCCAGGCGTTGACCTTGTTTCTTCTTTTTGGTGCCTTTTCTTCAATTACAGAAAATACAATACCCGTTTAGATTTAATAAATTCATAACATATGTCTATGACATATCCATGATAATTAAAGTAAGGTCACATCGGACTGTGACCAGAAGAGAATACTTATATAAGAGTATATTTTTCTGACTTCTTATTGTAATTACATTTATATCAATAAAACAATGTTATCAAATATGATTGCATTAGTTCAACAAACTAATGCAAACAAGTAGTGTATTGAATGATGAATGTATGCACTATGTATGTCCAGTGTAAAACACCTTTGTATGATTCATTGTTTGAAACGGTTATAGTCCTAGCAAAAAACATTTGACCTGGTTCTCTATACCTTGGCTCTTGATACCAATCTGTAAACACCCCCAAATTGGGTCGCAGAGAATTTGGGTCCGGGCGTGGTACTATCGATCAATAAACACAAAGATATATATAGAACGGACCAATAAGTCGTTTGGAAAACGATTACATTGGATTTGTAACAAAGTAATTGTTACTTTAAGCCGAAGCTTAACTTGTTCACTGGATCAATTTACAAGATTTCAGCCCCTTGTACAGAAAGATAACAAATGAAATGTGATAGACAAAATCTTTTAATGCATGGACATCAAATCAAAAACCACCAAACTGTATGATCGACACCTCGTGGCTTATTGATCCCTGAAAATCATTGCTTTAAAAACGTCAAAAATTAATGTTGGTGAATTCATAGGTTTGAATATAATCATATAATTGTAGGGACCACAAGATCTCCCATAGTGTATGATAATGCAACAGATGAGATATCATTATAAATGTAATTACGTTGATCTAAGCTCAAGACACTGAAAAGCTGACATGTATGGATGCCAAATCTAATGGCCTTTTGCCGTGGTGATGTTCTAAACCCGCAACCGTCCTATATTGACATGGGTATACGTTCGTTTCCACTAGTGATAGTAATCACCCGAACGGTGTTGTTCAAAACCCAATAGATCTATTTATAAAAATTCGCGCGCTCGTAATTAACAGTACATGATAATGGTGACTCAGATTGGGTTATCGCTACTTAGGCAACGGTAATCATAATATGAAACTTAACCACTTGTGTCCAGTTGTAAAACATTGATGTTTTTCAACCCCTAAAAATTAGTATAAACAAAAAGCATGTAAAACGTTGGGCTATGAACTCAACTTGAGTTATGTTAATCCAAATATCGCAGATTAAGCATCACGTAAAAGACCGATGCAACCTAAATTATCTAGGTCGTATAAGTCCGTCAGAAGAAGTACTTTATATTGATAACATTGAACATAATCCATATAGTATGTTACATCGTACTATCGTTGGGCTATCTTAATTAAAGTAGGTTTGACATGACGTTCGAAGGAGTTAGGACACTTTAATCGTTTAAATCCAACAACTTCGTCGAAACGCCATCCGTTGAGGCCTCATTATGAAACTCACTAATAATATATTACTTTTGAAACCACATATCATTCTATATAGCTTAACACCAACTAATGGTTGGTTTTGTAAAATTGGTGTTTAATAATGTTAAAACGTTTATAATTATCGTTTAGAAAACTGTCGGCGTATCTTTCGCGTTTTAAACCCGATTCTAGCGTTTTCTTATGCCCATCTTTTCAGTACAAGACGAGTTATCATAAATCGACATTTTTGAATTTCAGAATCCCTTAAAAAACTGGGCGTGGAACAGTAAAAATTACTGTTTCCATCAGACTTAGGATTTTTTTATCGTTTAATTGTCGTAAAACCCGGGTGAAACGTTCGTATTTTATTCGTTATAGCTCCGTTTATTTTTAACGTTCTTTCGAGGACGGTTCTCGTATTTGAAAGTTCTATATATTTATGAGGTTTACAAAAATATAAATTTCTGTCATGAATAGTAACTTTTATAAAAATAGTTTTATAAAAGTATTAATTGTCGTAAACTCGCGAAATTCATAACTCGTTCGTTATTAATTGAAAAATTACGATTCTTATCATTTTGGAATCCTAAAAAGGTGTATTATTTATTAAAAATATTAGCCCTTGCTGTTTGAAATTTTTATAAAAATGTTTTTATAAAAATTCATTTACGACTTCGTTTATTAACGTATAACTCGTTTTTAACGTAACTTTTTCGTTATTAATCCGTTTAACAAGTTTCTTACCTTTTCGGAATCGTCGTGAAATGTATTATCTTATAAAAATATAAAATGAGTATGTCAAAATTCGAATTTTGGACAGCAAGTTTGCTTGAGTTTGTTAAGTCCATTTTTGATCTTTTCTTTATACTTTACCACTTTTGTATTTTACCCTAAGTCTCATATATCATATATATTATAAATCATACATAAATTAAGTGTCCATTGTCCATAGTAGTCCTCATATGTCCAAGTTACCCATGTTAACCAATCCATTAACATACTTTAAAACCATAACTTTACTTAAGTAACCTTAATTTACTAGTTTTGTCAATAATCATTTTTATACATAACCAAGTGTGTACAAGTGTATTTCTTTCCATATGACTTTATTTTAGTGTTCTATCAACATGATTAAAAGTCCATAATCAATATTAACATGTCTTATGTATTTCTTTAAGTTGAAACATATTATGAAACTTGTAAACCCTAATTAATACATAACCATTTTCATGTTTAACCAAGAGTGTAAATCTCTTGTGTGACCATTTTAACATGATGTCAACAACATCATAGGATATATAAATGTGTACATTATGATGACAATAAATAAAAACTCCTTTTTACATGATTAAAATCCTAAATGGTGATTTAAGCTAAATAGAATAATCATATGCATAAAATGAAAATTATAAGAACATAAAGAGTTCAAGTGGACCTTAAGATGTGAGATGATGATGATAATCAAGTGCTAAACCCTTGTTTAGCCACAAAATCAAAGCTTGCACAATGAAACCCTAGCTTTCCTTAATAGAAACCCTAACTTCCTTTCTCTTGATTAACACTTGAATATGGTTAACCAATGCTTGCAAATGCCTTAGTATATCTTAGAATAGATGTATATAGAAGGGTATGGGTTGTAGAAAATTTTGTATAGATTTGTTAAAGGGGTGATTGTTTGCCGTAGCTTATATGTAAGCTAGAGGGAGTATATATGATTTTTGCTAAGTGTTTAACATGTAAGTGCTAGCTCTCTTATGCAATGTATAAGTAGTAACATGCATGACTAGTCAAGGGGACATAA
>BQNB010018456.1:51610-68266 GCA_026074375.1 Tanacetum coccineum | reverse complement strand
GTAAACATTGGCCTTGATTTTGCATATTCCGTCATACAGCATCATTAGCCTTGACATAATTCTCAAAATCGGTCTTTGAAACACCTTGCATTTGCGGAGTAGGAGCTTGATAAACTGGTGGTTGATTAGTTGGAGGTTGGTAAACTTGTCCTTGGTTGAAGTTACTTCCACGGTTTTGATTGTGATTCGGATTGAAATTGTTTCCTTGATATCGGCTTTGATTTCCTTGATTGCTTTGAACATTTGGTTGATTAAAACCGGGTGGTCTCATTTGATTTGCCAAATTAGGAGGACGGTTTCCTTGAACAAAATTGCCAACGGCAGCGGTTTGTTGGAATTGATGAATATTATCATGAAAAACGGGAAAATCATTTCTTGTTAACGGACAATTGTTGAAATTATGATTCGCACCACAAGTAACACATACTTCCTCGACCGCTTTGACGGTAGCGGGAGTCAAAGATTTCATTTCACTAATCGTTTTTTCTAACCGACTCATTCTTATATCCAATTTATCCTCGAGAGTGGCTGCGATTTGTTGAAGTTCGAAAGAATTAGAAGGTGAAGAAGAAGAAGGAGGAGCATTCGTACTCACTCTTGGTTCAATTGCACGACTTCGTGAATAACGAACCTTGGATTTACTCTCAATTATGGCTAAACCATCTCTAGGCATCTTATCTAAAAAATTGCCACCCGCGGCGGAATCTAAAGCATCTTGATCATTTGTATTCAAAGAGTTGTAGAACGTATCGAGTTGATGTAATTCTGAAAATCCATGATGAGGACATTGGCGAAGTAGTCCTTTGAAACGTTCCCATGCTTCGTTGAAAGTTTCATTTGGTTTTTGCAAGAAATTGATGATTTCATTTCGAAGGTAAGTTGTTTTCGAAGGTGGAAAGAATTGGTTTATGAATTTCGAGACAAGATCATCCCACGTTAGAATCGATCGAGGGGGTTCTTTATCAAGCCAAATCCGGGCTTCACCCTCGAGAGAAAAAGGAAAAAGCAAAAGCTTAATCGACGTATTCGGAACGTCTGGATGTCTAAACGTAGAAGTAACCTTGTTGAAAAATCGGAGATGATTATGAGGGTCTTGCCTACCCGTAAATTGATTACTTTGAACAAGATTAATCAAAGTTTGTTTGAGTTCAAAATTATTTGCATTTATTAGTGGAACAACAATTGCATCCTCGTATCCCTCGATGGGAGCTTGGCTTGTACATCTGAGCCATGGTACGATTGTCGGCCATGGAACTCGGGTTCCTCAACAATAAACCGTTGTTATTTGTTGCTTGTCCCGACGATCTTCGATTACGAAGTTTGAGATCGATGGTGCGCAGTGCACTAAAATAAGAAATTAAAAAGTAAACAATATTACACTAATTTGTTTATAAACAATCTATTTTAAACGGATACACGGAAGACAAACTTAAACCAATAAACACTTCTTCACAATAACTCTTAAAAATTGCTTCGTAGGATGAGACGTACCTCGTAAATGACACCAAATGACAAGTTTTGTAAATCTTTGGTTAGATTTGGGAAACTTTTCCAAGTTCACCGGAACTTATTTTATGATAATTACCCTCGCAATTGAAAAGATCGTTTATATTGGTGTTCTTTTACCAACTTTGTGTATTTTATTTATTTTTTAAGGATAATTTTTTTATTTTTTTTATTATTATTTTTTTCATATGATAACTATACTAAAAAGAAAAAGAAAATATTTTTTACTTTTTAATTTTTTTTTAATTTTTGTAGATTTTTGAAATATTTAACAAAAATGAAACTTTCGAGGACGAAAGGATCTTCAAACCAAATCAACAAACGTAAACGAATGAATCTTTAACACAAGTCCCCGGCAGCGGCGCCAAAAATTGATTATGAATTTTATACACAGTAAAATATATAATAATATTTCCAAAAAGAACAATTAAGAAAATTCCCTAAGGAAAATTCACTCTTAAAAGATATATATATATATAATATAATACGTATATTTAACCGGGAAGAATGATCACCCGGGTCGTTTCCCCAACGACTTGTGAAATTGAAACCTTGCTTTAGCTTGGATTATGATTTGAATAAGAGAAAAGATATTTTTGAGTATTTATAGCTACTAAATAAAAGCAACACTTAAAATGAACAATTAAAAGCAATTAAACACTTAGACAATTAACGGGAAACAAATAAAACGCGACAAATAAGCAAATAAGGTAAAACTAACTCCTAAAAATGCAAACTAACTTTTCTAACTAAAAGTTTGACAAAAGATAATTTTTTTAGAAAAAGAAAAATATTTTTTTGAATGTTTTTGAATTTATTATGAATTAAATACTGATTAAATCCTAAAAATAGTCAAATTAAGTCCTAAAAAATTGAGGAAAAATATTTTTAAACTTAGAAAAGTCTAAATTAACATAAAAACTCAGAAAATATTTTAACTTTTTTAAAAATTAAATCTATTTTTAAAATTAAAATTAAAAGCTTAAAAATGAAAATTAAAATCTAAAAGGGGTAAAAATGATTTTTCTTAATGTAAAACTAAAAGTACTTTTTATAAAACTAAAAACTATTTTTTTGTAATTTTCTGAAACTTTTTCTATTTTTTATGAATTTTCGAAATTAAAAACATTCAAAGAAAATATGATTAAAATAATAATTACTTAATGAAAAATTACCAAAAATTTAGGGACATCTCTTAAGCAACAAAGAATACATAGAAAAATGGCTAACTCCCTAACAGGTCTAACAAATAATTCCTATAATAAGCTTAATAGTTACGCTTATTAAGAAAAATGGAAAACTTAGTAATAACTGTAGTTATCTATTAAATGGTGCAAAGTATAAACGGATGAGCTATTGAAGCATATTGGTAAGACGTATGGCTTGTGAGGGAGAGGTCTTGGGTTCTAGTCTGGCAACACACCCCTTTTTGTTATTATATTTTTTTCTTCACTTTTTTGCAAAAAAAACTAAAACTTGAAATTTAAAAGAAGACACGTTTTTTTATGCATTTTTTATTAAATGGTACATTAACTGAAACTCAAAATTAAACTCTTAAGAGCTTTTTGAAAGTCTGGCCTCAGAAAGGTAGCTTATGAGCTTGAAAAACTTTGATTTCACTAAAATGCATGCACAAAGCTCATTTTAAGCTCAAATGAAAAAGCAAAAAGTGTTCTGAGTAGATTATGATGTATTCAAGCTGAAAATGAAAAGCTCCTAAGCTACAAAACACTTTTCACCTATCTGATAATTAAAGTTCAATCTAAATACTCAGTAAGAAAGAAACTTATAAAAAGCACAAAATCTTTATGCTAAAGAAATAAGTTTAATAAGCTAATTCAAAAACCCTTGGCATTTGGAAAAAACTTATTAAACTACTTAAAGCTTATAAATTCCAACTATTAAAAAACAAAACTACAAGCTAGAAATCAAAATTTTAAAACTAATTCTTAACTGCTACTGTTTTTGGTCTTTTTGAGATTTTTATGGACTTTTGAAAGCAAATTAAGCTAGTTATTAAACTAGAGAAAATAAAATATCCAGGGACATAAATTATATTAAAGCTATGTAAATTCTAATAAAACTTACTAATTATTAAGTAATCTATTATCTACTTTAGCTGAACACAATATGTGGGATCCAAAAGTAAGGCAGTAGGTAAACGCCTGATAAGGTTCCACCATATGAGGCACTTTATGGCCGAAAATTTCGATCACCTGTGTGCTGGGCCGAAGTTGGAGAAGCTCAACTGAATGGTCTAGAACTGATCCAAGAAACAACGGAAAAGATCATCATGATCAAGCAGAGAATTCAAGCTGCTCAGGATCGACAAAAGAGCTACGTTGATTTGAAGCGAAAGCCAATGGAGTTTGAAGTTAGGGATAGGGTTATGCTCAAGGTCTCACCTTGGAAAGGGGTTATACATTTCGGTAAGCGGTGTAAGTTAAAGCCGAGATATGTCAGACCTTTCAGGGTGTTAGCCAAAGTTGGGAAAGTTTCCTACAGGCTGGAACTTCCTCAAGAGTTGAGCAGAGTTCATCATACCTTCCATGTGTCTAATCTGAAGAAATGTTATGCTGATGAACCATTGGTCATGCCGTTAGAAGGAATTCACGTTGACGATAAGCTCCAGTTTGTGGAAGAGCCCGTTGAAATCATGGAATGGGAGATCAAACGATTGAAGCAAAGCCGGATACCATTGGTTAAGGTCGCTGGAACTCTAGGAAAGGTCTTGAGTTCACCTGGGAACGTGAAGATTCATTCAAACAGAAATACCCAGAACTCTTCACAAATTGGGCTTTGTCATCCACTACAAGGTCTTAAGCTTTGAGGACAAAGCTCTAAACGGGTGGAGACTGTAACATTTCTTAATTTCAGGTCATTTTACGACTCCTATTATTTGTCACTATTTATTTTGGTCCGTTACGCGTTTACTTTTAAATTAACTTTTAAGCTAAATCGCGTAGACTATAAATAATCATCTAATGTAAACAGTCATCAAATAAATTAAGGTTTACACCAACCAAGTGTTACATAACTATTAAGAAGAAAATTATTAACTTTGCGTATCTTATTTTTATTGGTCACGTAAAAGTGTTACGTTTCGCAATAAAATACATTTGGACACACCCCGAAAATACCAAGACTTACCTAGACTCAAACCAATACTCACTTTTAAAACCTTAACACAAAAATTAAATCAATTTTGTGTACACAACCTACTAGAGCCGAGTTATGGGATCAAACAACTAGAAATCTTCCTTTTGATCCTTAGGTACATGTACAAACCCTCTTTAATTAATGTTAGTCCTTAATGTTCATAGTTAAGCTATATTATACATTGGATAACAACATTTATTGCTCCTTTTCTCTTGGATACCATAGCTAACCATCAAATCAACACACAAATCCTTAAGGATCCTCCTAGTATCTCTTTAAGTACTTGTACATCCTAAGGTTAATTAAGATATGTACTATTTGGTCTCTAGTTAGCTAAATACACAATGGTTAATAACCCATTTGGCCTCTTTTCTTGCCTATTCCGCGACTACATACAATGAACACACATAAGCCTTAAGATTTCCAATATCTTAGGTAAATCTTGTACCATGATCCCTTAATTAAAGAATGTACTTAGTGGTTTAACAAAAACAATGTGTCGCTAACAAGAAACCATAAAAACACCTAAGCTAGGCCGGTTTTGGTTTAGTTTATGTGACTAGGAAGTGTAACTAGGTCTTTGCTTATAAATACACACTCATATTTCACCATTTTACACTCTTACAAACACAAACACTTAAACACATACACTCTATTTGTTCAGGTCACAAAACCGCAAGCAAACACCTTTCCTTTGTCCTACACGAAGACATAACACACGCAAGGGTTTACACGAGCTAGGGATTGGCTATACACAAAGCCTTGGAGTCTTGGAAAATCATTTGGATGTATTAATCATATGTGGGTTGTCTCCTTTCTCGCGCACACTTAAAGACAAAGTCTTAAGACCCTTTGTAAGTCACGTTAAACCCTTATGACTCGTGTTATACTTATATTATGCGTGTTTACCTTGTTAACTAGTTTATATGTCACATATGCATATATATATGATGTACTAGAGTAAGTTCACGCATGTTAAATGAGAAACATGCGAGTTATACGCAAAACTATTACGTATAACGACTTGTGTGGTGAAAATGTGCAAGGAAACACGAAACATATGGGAGTATTAACAAGCAATGACTTTAAACCTTTTGTGTACACGAAAACTTGGTATTCAACATGAACAACAAACATTATACACGAAATAGTAATAAATCTATACGTAAACTTTCATTTTGAACGTGCCACTAAGGCTTGGGAACGTATACACTACTTAAACAATCGTTTGCATGAAAAAAAACACGATGTGTTTACAAGTTAAATACACGACCCTTTTGTCATTAGGGCTTTTTGAAACTTATGTGAGTTGCTAGGGGAAA
Organism: Tanacetum coccineum; assembly: GCA_026074375.1. Taxonomy (NCBI): domain Eukaryota; kingdom Viridiplantae; phylum Streptophyta; class Magnoliopsida; order Asterales; family Asteraceae; genus Tanacetum; species Tanacetum coccineum. The sequence goes on along the minus strand of BQNB010018456.1, from coordinate 62,279 downwards.
TATTGAGCCTTGTATTCTCATGTAAACCAAACGTACCTACGTACGGGCCTAACCGGCCTGAAAGCCATGGCTTAATAGTAAGCTCATTTGAGCTTATTGATTGACCTAGAAAACCTAGTGAACTTATATATAATGTACATGCACAAGTTAAATTCCTATTGGGCCCTTACTAGCCCAATAGCCGCGTACAAAGCCAAATGGACCCAAATAAGCCCACCCGGTGAGCCACAACTTATTTATAAGCTCTATGAACTTATTAAGAGTCTTACAAACTTAGTTGAGGCTAATATGGACCCTTTGCATGTTTTTAAAACCAAACGGACCCAAATGGGCTCGTTAGCCCATTTCCGAGACCACTAAAAGCCCATAAGCCACAAATAAGCTTCCACAACTTATTTGTGAGCCTAAACAGCTTATAAGCTTTATAATAAGCTTAACAAGGACTTATGTACTTTTAAAAACTAGATTGGACCATTATTTAGCTTAATGGACCTTAACGGGCCCAATAAGTCCAATAAGCTTAAATAAGCTCATCCGAGCTTATTTATAAGCCAAAACAGTTGGTTTTGCTTATTGGAGCTTAATAAAACTTGTTGCCACTTTTTAGAACTTAATCGGATTTGGAATGCGATTTTTACAAGTTCAGGGACTAAATGTATCATTTTTGAAACTTAAAGGTTTAAAACTGCCAATTCACTGTTTTGGTAAACTTGAGGGACTGTTTTTGTCATTCTAAAACTTTAGGGACTATTAGAAACATATAAGGACCTAAAGTGTAACTTTGTAAAGATGAAGGACCAATTATGTACAAGTGAAAACTTGAGGGTCTAAAGTGTAAATACTTTATTTTCCTAAACTTGAGGGACTGTTTTGTAATTATAGAAAACCTAAGGGTATTTTATAAACAAAAGTGATTCTATAAACACTTAGCGAAGTTGGACGAGTTATACTCGGTTATTATACAAGTTAACATACGGCTTAATAAATAGAAATATTTATTAATAACGTTTATACGTATACAAGAACATGTGTAATCATATACCTTCCCAAGAGCCATCAAGTGAATACAAATTCAATAAACATTTGTACCACCACACAAGTGATAACAGTATATATAAACTAGAAATTTATTATAGTTTATACATTGAGTCTTTAGCCTAAAGTGTAGACTAAGACTGACCGTATTTACTTAGGTATTTGACGGTGTGATTCATTTGCTATACTTGGATATATTATCATTTTCAGAGGACTATTTACTAAGGTGAGTTCATAGCCCCATGTTTTACAATTATTTAAATGATTTACATCTTTGGGGTGAGAACATGCTTTGTTTTACAAATTGGACGCAAGTGTACATTTTATACAATGATTACGTGTTTGCCTAAGTAGCGATAACCCACCGAGCCCTTTATCATGAACTGTCAATCACTAGATTGTGAGCACGAATGTTATAAATAGATCTATTTGGGATTGACATCCCCGTTTGGGTGAGTAGCGCTCACTGTGCCGGGTTGCCGGACAACAAACGTATACCATGTCGGATTTGGGATGTTGCGGGTTAGAACATCATTCACGGGCATTTATTGGCAATTTATTGCATTCATACATGTCGAGCTTCAGTGTCATGAGCTTAGGAAAACGTAATTACTTTTTATGATGTTTGCATTTGTTGCTTAATCATACACTTGGAAATCTTGCGGTCCTACTATTGATTTACATAAACCTATGAATTCACCAACTTTATGTTGACGTTTTAAGCATGTTTTCTTAGGTCAATAAGGCACGAGGTGCTCAGATACATTGGGGGTCACTCTTTGGAAGAGTCAGTACTAAAGATTTGGGGCGTATTACATTTTAGGAACATTTGTTATAAACCAAAATCTTTACTTATATTGTTGAACAATTTGAAGCCATGAGCTTATGTAATGAACAAGTATTTTGTTAATCTAATGTATCTTTTTAAAACGACACGTTTAGTGGTCGTTCTCATATCTTGCGCTATTGATCAATGAAGTAACGCCCTCGGATATTCAACATTCCGCTGCAACCCAGATTTGGGGGTGTTACATAAATAGCTTTCATAAGAAACTCAAGGGTGTAGAAAATAGATGGCACAATCCACACTATAGCCTTTACAAGAAAATGTTTAGCATACAAATATGAACCCACTATTACTAGCAAAAGAACAGGTAAACATGACCTACTTTCTAACCAACGTGCAAATGCACCTACACAAGATTCGGTCAAACACCTTTTACCGATCATTCAAACTATCCTTAACTAAATTATTAACTAGTAGAAAGATAAAGACTTGTTTACTAAAAGTCTAGCCATGCCATGCATTACCATGCATTGCATACGTACGTGAACCCGACTTATAACCGATTAAACCCAACAATCACCCCCTTAATCGTTTATTTACCCATCCATTCACAACAGCCTTCATCACCTTCTTTTCGAACCATCTTGATTATCGACCTCTCCCGGACACCCGAACTCCACATCGGTCACATCCAAAGTCACTAGCTCAACCGTTCACAACACTTGTAACATGTAACATGGCATCCCGTGGGAGACGTTCATTACCATCCCGACTTCTCTCGGACTCATGACCTCCTCCCCGGCCACGTCCAAAGCCACTCGATTTGAACTTCCACCGCCACAATGTTCACACCGTGTTGCTTCTCCATTCTCTTCTTGTCTTGCAACCACACCTTTGTCGATCAATCATATTCTGTGAGATTTTTCCACCAATGAAGAAAACAAGGTTACCATCACCTTTACCGTCTTCTAATACCCGCAACACGAACCGAATCAAAGCTACCTGCTTTTTCTGACTCCTCCCATCTGTTTATCCCGCGACCCCGGTTAGTCTCTCATGACGAACAAACATGAAGCTACAACCCTTTACCGATCATACCCGTTCCACGAGACCTATTCTGCCAACCAAGAAGACAAGCTACACACTTTTCCGTCATCTTACACCTGCAGAACAAACCAAATCCAAAGCCACCTACTTTGACGGATCCTTCCCATTCATTTCACGCACTCCCGTCGGTTAGTCTCTTCAACATGGAACAACTGATCAAAGGTAGCATACAGCCCCTTCCACGAACAAGGAAACTGATCAACACCAAAAAGAACCCATCGCCCCTTAAAGATAAAACCCGGTTTTGCTGTGTCCGTCCCGAAGGGCTACACCTTATCTTGAAACTGACTCTCAAACCAACCTTTAATCGAACGAAGCTCTGATACCATATGTAGAAAATAGATGGCACAATCCACATTGTACTCACGAATATGTATGAGAAATGAAACTTGCAGAAGATTATTGATATTCTTGTGTACTATTTATTGAATAAACCTATGGCTATTTATAGCCTTTACAAGAAACTATTTTGCATACAAATAGGAACCCACTATTACTAGCCAAAGAACAGGTAAACATGACCTACTTTCTACCCAACGTGCAAATGCACCTACACAAGATTTGGTCAAACACCTTTTACCGATCATTTAAACTATCCTTAACTAAATTATTAACTAGTAGAAAGATAAAGACTTGTTTAATAAAAGTCTAGCCATGCATTGCATATGTACGTAAACCCGGCTTATAACCGATTAAACCCAACAAAGGGACTAAAGCTGTCAACATTCAAAAGTGTCTTTCGTAGGGTGTAAATAACTTTCATAAGAAACTCAAGGGATTAAAACTGTCAACATTCAAAAGTGTCTTTCATAGGGTTTTAATAGCTTACGTAAGAAACTAGGACTAATTAGCCAATGTGAAGTTCTTTTAGGGAATAGTTAAAAGGCACAGTTCGTATGAAATAAATACTTTCGTAAAGACATGATTAGGGTTTCGTAATTTCCTCTACGTCGTTTGAGCTTTTTATCTAAGAAATTTCGATCAAGTCGATTTGTTGAATTCTTGTGCATAGATAAGTAAGAAACGAGTCTTTTTGTATTTTTTTGAATAAATTGTTCTATATAATAATTGATTAATAGGATTCGGTCAGCTTAGGGTTTTGTAAATTTGAAAGTTGTTTAGTAACAAAAAATTGAATGCGGCACAAAAGTATATGGTTGAATGATTACATGCTTGGAATAGCTAATTACTAGCAATCCACTTTATGGATGTAATTATTGGTTACCTTAACTAAAAAAAGGTATTGGAACTTTGAGAACTTGATAACACTGATTTTTAAATGATGGGAAATAATATATCATGTTGCCATCACGAGGATCCTTAAGCTTATCATCTCTTTTTTTAGATCACCGTTTACGAAAGTTAAAATATTCACCGGATACTGTGTTAATGACATTAGTCATGGGCCAATGTGGAAAGTAAGTGATATTTTTGGGCTTTAATTATAGGTTTCGTAAGGCTTAATATTGAAATTTTGGGATTCATGCAAACGAAAATATGAATAAATCATGTTTTATCAAATCTAAAAAAGGATTTTAATGTTAAAAAAGGGGCATCCTCGAAATGAAATGGATCAATGGTGAGATTGTGTCGGTTACGATGTCGTTTCTGACTTAACCGGATTGAGGAGTGAGCAATTACTGGTCATCCAGATATCGTCATAAGATCCATCGATAAACTTTAACAAAATTTTTCAAGTTACCAAGTGGATCAATGCTTTAATTACAAACAGGAACATATGTGGAAATGCAAAGGTGAGCTTCAAGTGTTATACTCATAACAATTCTCTGTATATCCAACGATCAAGTTTAAGTTTTTGAAAAAGAATGTTTACAATCTTCAAAAATTTTTTGGATTTATGCTATCTTTAAAACCTAATGGATACTGGTCTAAGATATGTCGGTTTCGGCATTTTCTGCTATTGCATAGAATGAGGAGAGGGAAGTGATTAGTGGACATCCCGAGTTATGATATATCCACCCTTTACCATACACCAATAGCATTGGTTATTAATAATGTTTACCAGGGATTTAGAACAAACTTGCTTTGGAACGTTGTCAAAATTCGAAAATTAAACAAGATGTATTTTATGTGTCAAGCAAGTGGTATTTTTCACAAAAAGTTTTAAAGAAATACAAAATGTATACTCTTAGAATTTTACAAAGTATAAAAGTTGTTAACAACTTCGAGTATAATCTTTATAATTTGCAAGGAGTTTCATATCAACAAAGAACTTTTCTCGGTTGAGGAAAAGAATCCAGGAAAAAGAGATACAAATCATAGGTGAAAAACACCAACTCAAAGAAAGTCGAATAAAGCATTGGCCAGAGATACTAAAATGAGTTTACCAGAACAAACGCGTAGGCAGTTCGAAAAAATGAAGGAATCGACAAAGACACCGAAATGATAGCAACTATGCTCAAAAAAGAAATGCCAAAGCATATAAAACAGACAGAGTGGAAAGAGACAAAACATGTCAAATATGTGCAAATTTTAAACTATATCTCATCTCACTAATCATTTCATGTCATCATACAGTATTCTACATGGCTCAACATGTGATTCCAGCAGCTCAACTTGTTCCTCAATACAGCCCAATTAGGAGATGCAACAATTATGCGGTGTTTCAGAGTATTCCTTGCTATCCTGAATGCAAGATAGTTGGGTTGATACTACTTGATCATTGTCTCAGTCATGCACTAACTGTAACTGCTGATGTTCCTGTTATGTACCTATAACAATTCTGGAGGACAGTGAGCAAGGTACCAGATACTGAGGACACAATCAAATTTATGCTAGATACTCAACAATTCATATAAACTGTGGATATGTTCAGAGATACTCTTCATTTACCAGTGGAAACTCCTGAGAATCCATTTGTCGCACCAGCCAACATCCACACTATTGAAGCATTCATAAACAGAGTTAGTTATCAAGGTGTTGTTGACAAAGTGAGTGCTTTCTTCATGAATAATCTGGCTCAACCATGGCAGACTATGTTCAAAGTATTCAACCGCTGCTTAACAACAAGAACTTCTAGCCATGATCAAACCAACATCAACATTCTTCAGTTGTTTCATGTTGTACTCAACCAAACACATGTTGATTATGCTGCTCTTCTTTGGTGGGATTTTATGAATAATGTGTTTCAAAAAAAGGAAGTTATTCAATATCCTTGTTTCATCAAGCTGATTGTTGTTGATCTGATGGACAAATTTTCCAATATTCCTAAAAGGCTTGAAGAGGACTATCATTCTATCAAGGATGATGTTCCATTAGTTAGTGTGTATACAACGGGGAATGTCTCAGTTTGAGGGATGTTGATTCCGGATGCTTTCTTAACTGCGGAGATTAGAGAAATAAATGATTTCAAGGAGTATGAGACGGTGTTCATGAAGGTAGACGTTCCAATGAATCAACCATAACCGATTGTTTCTACCCAAGGAACACATAGGATTACACCTAGTGCCCATAGATCACCTACCGTTTTTGCTAGTCCTCTAGAGACAAAGAAGAGGCAGCAAATTAAAGGAAAATCCAGTTCACAAAGGAAGTCATTTAAAATACCAATTAAGAAAAATCAACTAGTTGAGAAGGATGATGATGACTCTGAGGATAGGATAAAGCCCAAGAGTCATAAGATAATCCAGAAGTTGTTGATGATGATGATGATAAAGAAAGAGAGAAGAAGGATGATGAGATGGGTAGTTTGGAGATTAGGAATGAGGAGATGCAGACAACAATTTCCACACCACTTAGTTCTCCTAGGAAAATCTTATCTTCTAATAAGAAAACTTTTCAGGAATTGACGAATATTGTTTCTAATCCAACTACTTCAACATCCAAACATTCCCAAGTCAAGAAAAGAATTTCCAGTAAATACTATCATCTTCCAGGAGCACTTCACATGATGTGCAGGCGTCAAGGTTATATGATTCAAGACATAGAAAGAAAGTGTGTCACTACTGCAAAGTTATGGGAAACTCATAACAAGATTGATGACATTTTACATGAGGTCGTTCCACAAATTGCTGAGAATGTTACCAATGATTTAATTGAAGCTAACCTGAAACCATGCATAGTTAACACAATCATTGAGGATCGTGATGCCTTTTGTTCAGAAGTACCTGCTTTTATTTCTCAAGAATTCAAAGCACATGCTCCGGCAATCATTGAAGAACTTTTTAAAAATCATGTACAATCCAATGTTATTCATGTTCATCCAACCACAACCACATCAACTGAAACACAATCATCCGCTAATCTTCAATATCAACTATACTTAAAGATGAAGAGAAATCTTCAAGATCGAGCTGATGATATTGCATTGTGGGAGGAATTGAGGCGTAAGTTTGAAAAGTCTTCTACATCTAACAATTCTTGAAGGGAAGATGACTTTCACTCTCATCATGATGAACACCAAGATGATGATGTTCCTCCTAAGGGGGAGAAAAGAGCAAAAAGGAGCAAAAAGTCAAAAAGATCAAAGTCTGCAAGGGGTTCTTCGCCAAAGCATTTAAGAAAAGACTCCATAACATATGTATCCAAACAACAAAGTCAACATCAAGAATGGGATGCATAGGAAGAAGAGAATGTTATTGATGAAGATGAGTGATCCCTGAAAATGTAACACCTGAGTTGATTGTAGAATCTTAGAATGTTGACAAACGTGTTCCAACTATCTTTGATCATGCAAGAATAGAGGCTACATTGAGAGAGACTTTAAGAAGTTTGTCCAGAAATTCTGAAGAATATGCCTACCATTTGGAACAATCAACAAGTTTCATGGAAAATCAAATAGTTTGGGAAAGCAGACAACAAGATATTCCACGTACAATACCAAAGACTCTCATTTTCTATGGACCACAAAGGAATCCAAATGAACCCCCGAGACATTTGTATAATAAAGATTTATTCTTCTTGAAGTATGGAAATACCGAGGAAAAGAAGTATATTTTGTCACTCCACTAGATTCATGCAGAAGAATTTCCAGAGCCTGATCTAGAAGAAAAGTTAAATCGATAGGTTCGGAAAGAGTTCAAGTCTTTCAATGAAGATGCACGGTTATCAATTCAACATTGGAAGGATTCATGGAATAAAAGAGTATACAAGCAAAATCATAAGAAAGTCCGGATAAATCCAGAAGTTGTGTGATCTGGGAGAGGGTTCATGATTTCCACCTGGGAATAGAAAGTTATCAAATGAAGGTAAACTTAACAGCACCAACCTTAACATTTCCTGGTATTGAAGAACATGCACCGTACACAATATTAGATGAGCTACAAATGGGGTTGATTTACTTAAACAGTAAAGATGAGAAAAGAGTCATGTACTTGGAAGAGATTGTCATGTTCTGCGATGCTACACTGGAAAAGGTTTTGAATGAAGTAAAGTTTAGAATGTTTGAAAGTAAGTTTTTAAAGAAACCACCTCTGCTAGGTAAATTAGATCAAGACATAATGAAGGCATACGAAAGAGAAATTTCCAAGCGTCTAAGTCACCGACAGCAAATGCGGAGATGGGAATCTTTTGTGAATGGAAGACCAATTCTACCGACGATGAAGCGTCTGTAATAATCAACCCTTAGGGGGAGATTGTTAGAAACGATAAAAGTGTTAATTATTATTATGAATTGGTCTTAGTTTAGTTTGTAGTTTTATTAGTAGTTTTGATGTAATAAAGTCTATCTTGGTAAAGTTGACCAAGGTTTGACTAAGTGTAGGGAAAATAGAATAGTTTAGTAATAAGTATATATACTCATCTTGGAGGAGGATATATACATGTCTTGTCTTTGTAACACTCACTTCTCCCTCCTATTTTTATTTTCCCCTTTTGAAATGAAAATTTAGAAAATGATGAAAATACTCTCTAGCTCCTTTCTTTTATTCTTATAGCTTTCGTATGATATCTACTAAGCAAACATAGCATCTAACACATAACATATTTCATACACTTGTTACACAAACATATTTCACACACTTGTTACAATTTTGGCATAATTTTGTTTCGCACAATTACGTATTTCGCACGAGTATTACAAACCTGTTTCGCACAATAACATAAATCTCACAAATATGACACTAACTTATTTCGCACGATTACATAAATCGCACCTTTCTTCAGTAACTTATTTCACACAAACAAAACACTTAAAAATCACCTAAAAACCATACTTTTTAACGTTTTTTCTTGAAACCTTTTGCAGAACTAAGTGTTACTAGGCAATATCTATCATAAAAATCTAAACTTTAACGTTTTTAACAACAAAAATTTAAGATCAAGATTTTTGAAATTTACCTAAAAGCGTAAACAAATTGAGATTTTTCGAGATAAAAGGCATACAAACGCACTTAACACACTAGTTATGGTTTAAGAATAGAAAGATACTAGCTTTTTGACAAAATAAGCACATAAGCAAAATAAGCCGAATCTATATAAGCTCAAATAAGCCACGAAATAAGCAAAGCAACCACACACAAACACTATAGATCCCAAGATGAAACCATGACGAATGATATCAATTGTAAAATATGGTTTTCACACAAATCAACACATCATACACGAAAAAGTATAGAAGCGAGGAGGAAGAAAGGATGGTGGAGATGTTGGATAATACTTTGTTTATTTCTCTTTCACATGTGGAAAACACACACTCACACACCCTCTCTCTATGTGTAGAGAGGGTTTATATAGGTCCTTTATGGCCGGCCACGGGCCTTATGGTGGGCTTCCATGGGCCGAGTCATGGACTATTACATAGTTTAGCCTACCTAACTAGCCTAACGGACTAACTATTACACGCTTATATTGTCTAACTATTACAAGGCTCGTGAGATTGATAATGATTGTCAGTTCTCTAAAAACCTGAATTTCTAACAATATTTGGTCACTAAAGTTTTCAAACGATTTGTCTTCTGAAAAACTCAATAACGTTTCAACTTCTCTGATAATATGTTTGTAATTTAACAAGCGATACCATAGCACACGTATGATTTATGGAGTGAATGTTTTTTTTAAAAACAATCATCAAAATTGTGTTTATAATTATATGTGAACAAATTTGAAGCTTTCATTACGTAAATAGATAATAAAAAGGTAAATTATCTAAGTCAGGTTATTTTTAAAAATACATTGCTAATTATGACTTTAACCCTATAAAAAATTAAAAAGTATTTTACACTACTATTTTATTTTGTGACTTTAAGAAAATGAAAAACTCAAAGATTTTTTTTTCATAAAAACGAAAACACAAAAATATTTTCTCTTTACAAAACACAAAAATGCAAAAACATTTGGTCATGAAAGTTTTTCAAAAAACAATCATCAAAATTGTGTTTAATTTTCGAGACATAAAGGACAACCGAGTTTGTTCTTATCATTTTTTTTGGTTTTTACGGATAAATTTGAATCTTTTATGTTCAAATGCTTTTCTATAGGTTTTTGATATGGTTATATCGGGATCAACATAGAGTTCAAGATAGTTAATGAGTACTCGGTTAGAGTGAATAAGGTAAAGATCTCTATGAACGAATCAACATAGCGATTATCATATCAATCTTCCTATTACAAGTCCCGCCCATACAAGACTTGCAATACTTAGATTCATACATAATCCCATGTAAACAGAACTGTGACAGGCTTTGTTAACATAGAAATTATTATATCAATCCTCATATTACAAGTCCCGCCCTTACAAGACTTGTAATACTTAGATTCATACATAATTCCATGTAAACAAAA
>BQNB010018456.1:0-50902 GCA_026074375.1 Tanacetum coccineum | reverse complement strand
ACTATCATACCAAGCTTTAAGAGCTTGTTTAAGACCATATAAACCTTTCTTGAGTTTAAAAAACCTGATCCGGTTTTTTGAAGTCAATAAATCCTGGAGGTTGTACCACGTATACCTCCTCATTGATAAAACTATTTAAGAATGCACTTCTTATGTCCATTTGGAATAACTTAAAGTCTAAGGTATAAGCATAAGGTAATAAGATCCTAATATACTCTAATCTAGCAACTGTGGCATAAGTTTCATCATAATCGACGCCCTCTTGTTGATTATAAACTTGGGCGACTAACCTACCCTTATTACAAGAAACAACATCGTTCTCGTCTAACTTATTTCTATACACCCACTTAGTTCCTATGATTGTCGTACTCTTAGGATGTGGTACTAACTCCCAAACATCATTTGCAACAAATTGATTTAATTTTTCTGGCATAGCGATTATCCGACTTTCATCCTTTAAGGCTTCATTCACATTCTTAGGTTCTATAGCTGATATAAAACAAAAGAAGTCACTTTGGTTTTGGGCTTGAGACCGAAGGGTTCTTTGGTTAAGATTTCCTATGACGCTTTTTAAAGGATGGTTCTTAGATTCCTTAACTATTTCGTCAATTTTTAAAGTTTCATCCTCAATGTCATTTTCTAGGTTTTTCTTTTCGGTAACCTTAATTGCTTCTTCTTCATCTAAGTCATCATCCACCAAGGGTGATGTCTTAGAGGGTGGAGGAGTTTCATCGAATGTCACGTTGAGTGATTCTTCGATTTTCATGGTGTGTTTGTTAAGGATGATGTAGGCTTTGCTATTTTGGGAATAACCTAAAAAGACACCTTCGTATGACTTTGGGTCAAACTTAGTAAGGTAGTCTTTGGTGTTTAAAATGAAGCACTTGCTTCCAAACACTCTAAAATAATCAAGAGTAGGTTTCCTACCTCTCAAGAGTTCATAAGGTGTTTTTCCTAATATGGCTCTAATTAGGATTCGGTTGAGGATGTAGGTTGAAGTGTCTACGGCGTTACACCAAAACTTTTGTGGTAACGATTGTTCATTCAACATGGTTCTACTCATTTCTTGTAGTGTCCTATTTTTCCTTTCTACCACGCCATTTGATTGTGGAGTGCGTGGAGCCGAGAAGTTATGTGTAATACCGTTGGCATTACAAAACTCTCCAAATTGCACTTCATTATCAAATTCCCTACCGTGGTCCGTCCTAATTGACACTATAGAACATCCTAATTGGTTTTGTATTTTCTTACTAAATATTTCAAATTGTTCAAAGGCTTCATTTTTAGTTCTAAGTCCATGTATACCTAGAATAGTCATCTACTATGACTAAGGTGTAGAGGTTTCCTCCAAACTTCCATATGGCAGATGAACCGAAAAGATCCTTGTGAGAAGTTCTAAGCAATTTAATCATTGAGATATATTTTAGCTTTGTGACTAGCGTTGAGCCTTGTTTTCAATTTTTGCTAGCATCACAAAAGTGTTGATCAAAACTTAAAGCTTAGGTAAGTTTCTAACTAGTCTTAGATGCCAAACGATCGATTTAAACGCATATTTCCGTGACTATCTCGTATGCACAAAGTGGAGTTTTATATTATCGTTGAAGACTAATTTGTCTTTTGGATTCTTTCCTATTTTCATACATTATAAGTTGCTTTTCCTATTACCTCTACCTATGATTTTTCATACTTAGTGATTCACTTCATGTTCAGAGAATAATACTTTACACTTATTATCACATATTTGACCTACACTTAGCAAGTTAAATCTTAAGTTATCTACATGCTCTACATTATCTATATTAAGATAGTCATTAGAGATTGTACCTTTGCCAACGATGTTACCACGAAGATTACTACCAAAAACGACATTACCTCCATTGTATGCCTTGTAAGTTGAGAAGAGCTATCGATTTCTCGTCATGTGTTTGGAGTAACCGTTATCTTTAATCCATTCGTCGGGATCCAAATCGATCCCAAGGCATATCTAACTATATAACACAATAACTCAAACATTTGGTACATAAATATCTTATTGTCCAAGTTGTTTGCATTATACATCCTTGCTTTTGTTGCATTTGGTTGGGATGGGGAATGGAGGAATTATTCCTCATGGCATGTAATTTGAGGTTGAGAATTATTCCAAGTTACAGGAAATCTTTGAGGTCGATTTTGTCGACCAACTTTTCTTTTTGGTTTTGGTGTCTTAGAACGAGGATAAGAGTTATTGACTCTCCTATGAGGTGGGGTTTTTGACCTAAAGTTTGGTTTGGAAAATCCAACTCCAGGTTTTAGAGAAGGTTTATTAAATTGTTCAACCTCGTCATCTCTAGCAACATGAATTTTAACATTGTTAACCATTATATGTTTTGGTCTAGAACCCAAAATAAATTTTTGAGAAGAAGGAGATTGTTCTTTTTTTGACGAACAGACCAGCGGTCCCTGATTTACTTTGGGAGCCGTCTGTGCATTATGGGTGCCGCCCTCAATAGTTGGGGGACCGCCACCAGAGGACGTCTCATTTTGAGATTTCACAAATTTTGTTTCCTTAGTCTCGCTTGTTGATGCTTCAAATGAGTAAAACCCAAGACCCGATTTATCTCCGGAGGGTTTTTGAATACTAAGCATTTCGTTTAGAGAGAGTGTACTCTTTTGAAATTGAGTTAGCTTTAGAACTTCCTCTTTTAGTTTTTCATTGTCAATTCTAAGTATTTGACACGTTGTACATTTGAATTCAACTCCCTTGTTTCTCTCGAGTTTAGACAATTTTCCTTTTAACTCACTAATTTCATTTTCTAAACTATTTCTAACAGCTTTCAATCGTTTGTTCTCAGTGATTATTTTTAGACTCATTTTGCATAATTTATCATACTCACTATCTAAAATAATGTCATCAATTGATGAGTTTTCATCACTAAAGTAAGAGGATTCAGAATGTAAGCAATGAGACATGTTTCATCTTTAGCCTTTTCATTATCTTCCTAACTGCTATCACTCCAAGAACCTCCGCGAAAGCTCTTTGGTTCTTGTCCTTCGGTGGTTTCGGACATTCTCCGATAAGATGATTTGGATCTCCGCATCTAAAACATTTCTTATCACTTTTGCTGTTCTTGTCGTCTCGGCTTCTTTGGAATGTCTTTTTTCTCATTCCGTGGTTGTCTCACGAACCTTACTCTTCTTTTGAAGAACTTCTTGAAGTCTCTAACCGCCATGACGTATTCTTCGTCTTCACTTCCGAAAGTTGAACTTTATTCATCACTAGATTCCTTTTTAGCCTTTAAAGCAGGAGATCTCCTTTCTCCTTTGGCTTTGACTATTTCAGAATCTTTCTTGATTATCGTCTCGTGAACTTTAAGGTTCCTGATGAGTTCATCAAGTGATAGTGATGTCAAGTCTTTCGACTCTTCAATCGCCGTGACCTTTGCTCTTTATTTAGGATGTAGAGCTTTAAGAAACTTCCTAACATAGTTCTTGCTAGAGTAACCTTCATCAAAATCTTTTAGACTAGTAATAATAGTATTAAATCTAGCCAAAGCACTATTTATAGATTCATCTTCAGAAATGACGAATTGTATATATTGTTGTACCAAAAGGTCAATCTTGTTATCTTTGACTTGGCTATTATCTTGATGGGTAATTAACAAGGTTTTTCAAATTTCTTTTGTTGTATTACACATGAAGTTCTTTCATATTATTTTCTAGTAAAGGTTATTTAATAACTTTTTTGCGCTCGTTATTTTTCGCAAGTCTTTTCTTAAGATCATCATTTTGTTTTTCAAAAGGGACAACCTCATCTAGTTTGATTTTTGGATTGTTTTGAATGGTTGAAAATCACCGTTAGTAATAACATACTAAAGATCAAGATCTTTTGATTTTACATATGTTTCGAATCTATTTTTCCAATAAATAAAACTATCACTTTTTAAAAGTGGTGGTCTTTGCATAGATTGCCCTTCTAGATATTTTTAGGAATCCATAGATCAATCCAAGCTTTAAAATATAATATATTTTAAAAATCTTGAGTATCCTGGCTCTGATACCAATTGTGGAAACCAGAAGGGGGGTTGAACAGTTTACCGGTTAATTAGCGTTTTAAAAATTTGCTTATAAAAACACTAAATTCGAGCATATGCAAGATCAACCAACTATATGAACAATCAATGTATCTAATCTACTTGCAATACAATCACAATATAAGCAATAAATATAACGTGTAAAAAAAGATAAGAAATAAGAGATAGAACAATCAAACCACAACACCGAGATTTATAGTGGTTCAGCTATGAAACTCTTCTTCGCCATACTACACTCCCTGGGTATCCGACTCAAGATTTCACTATGTCAACAAGCTCCCTTCAGGCAAAGAAAACCGTTTACACGTCGCTTATCTTATTTTCCGGCACTAAGCTAATTTTCGAGTCCTAATCTTAGCTAGAACCAATCTACCACTTTATCAATGTATTTTAAGGACTAAAATACTAACCAACACACAATCAACACCTTCAAATTTATACACTATCTGAATTTACGTCTGTTTAAACACAACGGATTTATAAAATTGATGTATGGATCTAGAAGAAGATATAAGAAAAATCACTAATCTTATAACACTTCGTTTCTTGGCGGAAATACGAGTGTTCTTCTTTTGAATTGATAGAAAAAGGAGAAGTGTGAGGACACTTAAAACTAGATTAAACAATGTTATATGATCAAGAGATTTAGAGAGGAGAAAGAGGAATTTAGTAAGAGAAAGAGATATATAAGAAATCGTCCAAAAGGTCTAAAAAATGCAAGGAATAATTTAGTATTTATGGCCAAGAAATGGTAACGTCTCCTGGAGGCGGTCTCGGCGGTCCTAGATATATCTAAGGGTCGTTCTGCCTATTAGGGGGTCACCTTTAGGTAGACACTCCCATTTTTGTCCTGTAGTGAGGAAGGTAAAATCTGGTGTAAAAAGTTTTATTTTGGGGGGAAAACTATATTTGAATTTTTATATTTAATTAAAACTTTTCTTTAATAAATAAAAATATTTTGTATATTTTTATTTTGTAAAAATACTTTTGTAAAAATGTAATGTTTAAGAAAAATTATTTTCTTGATCACTAATCATGTTTAATGATTTGTTTATACATACCTTAAGTAATTTATGTCGAAATGGAAATTTACGATTAATAACGTGTAAACGTTTATTTTTATCGTAGACGTTTTTATATTTTGTCATCTTCAAAACGTAGAGGAGTCGAAAAATATAAATAATGTTTTTGGCATTATTTGTATTAACAGGGAGGTAACCCAATCTTTTATTTCATGCATTTTAGGAGTGTCATGTGTGTTTTAATTCTTAATTATTTGTTTTTTATGTGTTTGAATTATGTGATCATGTTTTGTTTTGTCTTTAACTTCGTCTTAATTACAATTAAAGGTATTTTACATCAAATTGTAAATAAAATTATTCTGTTTCTAAGAACTATTTCAAGCATATAAAATGAGTAATTTAGATTAATTCGCGTCTTGTGTGTCTTGTGTCATGTTAGAGCCATATGTTTGTGATAATTAATTTTCATGGTTTATTCAGTATTTTTTCAGGAAATAACTAATAGGCGTGCAGAAAATCTTTCAAAAAAACAAAAAAAAATTATTTACAGACGCTGGTGACGGCGTCAGGATTTTTCCTGACGGTGTCGCCAGCCGAGCTGCCGTAAACTTCGTATTTTTTTAATTTTTGAAAATTAGTTTTGTATCATTTCTAGAATTTTTAATTTTCCTAAAACTTACAGAAAACCATGATCACATTAATACATTCATCCTATGTTTACTGCTTTCATAGAGTTTAAACCCTAAATCATTAAGTTGTATATTATCATTCCGACGAATTTTACGCTAGGTATAGTTGTTTCTTGTCTTTATTTGCAGGTCGTATTTGATGAGGAGATGCCCGAAAGTTCTTTGGATTTTCGCATGGACGATTCTTGGATGACGATTTAGCCAGCTTATCATTTGTTTCTTCTCCATTATTGAGCAAAACCAGGGGAGTACTAGTTTCTTTTACCTTTTCTTTTGCCTTTATTCGTTTTACGGGTTATTTAAGAATATTGAAGACAATGCTCAAAATAAGCGTAGGGGAAAATAAAGCCATAGAAACTATTTCTTCATTTGACTTTTGTGTTGCCTTAAAATATGCGTAATTACTAAAACGTGCGTTACTTGGGCTGAGCAAATAGACACGGGGACGGACTGGGGACCGGATACCGGACCGAACCGGACCGACCGGACCGCGGTCCGGTCCACGGTCCGGGGTTTTGGATCAATTTGGTCTTCGGTCCGGTCCGACCAAAAACCCGAGATTAGCTTATAGGGACCGGACGGACGGGACGAACCGGAACGGATCCGACACGGTCGCCATTAAAAAACCCGTACCATTTCGGTCAGGTATACGGTCCGGCTTTTTTAGACCCATTTGGGTCTCGGTACGGTCACAGGTCTAGCCGGTCCGGTCCGGTTTTGGACCGTTGCTCACCCCTAGCGTAGACGGTAACTTTAACCCAAATTTAAATTTTTTTACGGCACATACCGATGAAAACTTAGTATTATTAGCGTCTCATGGATAGGAATTATATGACTAGCACAAAAACCCTACCACTAAAAAAAATCCACCCCAAAAATGTGAGGTTCACCCTTAGATCATTAGGAATTCAAGCACCCATCTTTAGTGCTTAAGATAGTTTTACCTTTAGCTTGCTCGAGTTAAGGAATGACCAATCATGTATGTCGCGTTCATAGATTTTGATTTGTAAGAATCTATACACGCAAAATATAATATATAATACGATGGAAAATTACCAATTTACCCTTGAGGACAAAGGTAAAAAGAAAATTCTTCAAAATTATATATAATATAATATAATTTTTATATTAACCGGGAAGTATGATTCCCGGGTCGTTATCCCCAACGACTTGTGAAATTGAAACCACGTTAGATGCTCGGACAATGATTTGAATTGAAGACAAAGTTTGGATTGATTAACTACTTTTAACAATTAAAATTAATAAATTCTAACAATTAAAGCATAAAGACAAATAACGAGAAATCAAAATTTAACTAAAAACGCAAAACGGGACCACTAAACGGAGGTTAAAAACCCTAAATTCCTAAAAATAAACCTAACTTAAAATTTTCTTTTTAAATGGACTTTATTTGACTAAAAAGTAAGTTTAAAGAAAACTAGAACAAAAACGGAGTTAAAATGAGCGTTAAACACGAAAAAATCGTGAACGTGGACAAATCCGTTCTTTAAGATTCGAAATTTGACAAATTAGGAACACTACGAAAAACAAAACTAATTTTCCTATGAACTTTATGATAAAAGAAAATTTTCTAAAAAAGATTTTTATTTTTTTGATTATTTTTCTGTTTTTTATGATTTTTTAAAGTTTTTTATGAAAATAAATGTTAAAAATCACTAAACGAACTATAAAAATTCTAGAAAAATTACAGAAATTAGCTTATACTAATTAAATCCTAAGAAAAATAAGCCCGAGATCTCAGCTTATTGAATAAGCTGTGAAATAAGCTGAAACAGCTTAAAAGGCTTATAAAGCTAAAATGTGTATAAAAGTTAAATGGTGTGAGAGTCTAACGGAAAAGACCCAAGGGCACAGCGTAGGTGTGGTGTGTTTTAAGGGTTGATGTGTTACGGTCGGGGGTTCGAGTCTTGCTCACACCTCCGATTCATTCCCCTTTTTTTAAAAAAACTTAAAAAAGCAAAAGTTGTTAAGCAACTAAGATAAGCGACTTTAATAAAAGGCAATATAGCTGAAACTCAAAAATAGCTCTCAAAATGCTTTTGAAATTAAGCTGTTACAGAAAAGCAAAGCTTTTGTATGCTAAAAGCTAACCCTGCTCACTTAATTGCTTATTAACAAATCTCATTAAGTCTTTTTCAAAAACCAAAAAGCTATTCAAGTAAAGCTTATGATATATAGAAACTAATTTTCTATAATCTTTATATTCTAATAGCTCAAAAGCTTTTTGAAAAATTAAAGTATCAAAAAGCACTAACTCAGAAATATATTTACTTTTAAGCACAAAAGCTATATAGTAGAAAACTCAATATGCTTTAGAGGAGTTGAGCTTTTTGAAACTTTAAACAATCAATCATATAAGCTATAACATCAAATTTATAAACTTATCTTATATGCTGAATCTATGTTTAAAGCTAAGTTCTAGTTTACTTCAAGTTTTTGCTTTTGATGTTTTTTTGAACTTTTGAAGCTATGTACCCGATTAAATAAGCTGAAATTTAAAATTATACTTAATTCTATTTTACCTACTTCTAATATAAAACTTACTAAATTTTGAAATACTCCCCCACCTCAAATCTACTAAAATAAGCTTAAATGATATTGAAAGAGACAGCAGTAGTAACTGCTGTTACTCCTGCTGATGCAATTGACAAAGGTGCAAAACACAAATGCAGGTGACCTTGGTGGTCAATGCTGCAATGAACACATTCAATGAGTGTGTTTGATTACTTAGCAAACAAAATTCCAAGCCTAGGAAGCTTGGATCCAAATCTAACTGGCTAGCTTAAAAAAATACTTCCCCTGGAGAAAGGATCAAAGTAATTAAGCTTAAACTTTTTATTATTTTTAAATCTAACCTAAGAAAAATAAAAACAATTTTATTACTGATTTAAAGTGATAATGAAAATGATTTAAGCAAAGATCACAACTCAGTTTGACTTTTAGGGGTCAAACAGCACTAATCCAAACACTCCTTTATACTAGACAGATTCAACTTTAGCTTTCTACTATGAAATCTAATTAACAACTTTCAATTACGAGATAATAAGAAATCATAAACTAACCTATTAGACTTATTGAACTACTATTTAGGTAGTAACAAGATATTATGAATTAATACTAATATTTTTGGTATTTTATTGTTTTATAAGAATGAAATGAAAAAATATTAATATACTAATCTACAAAAAGATGAAGAATATATGACTAAACATGAATTATTAAGCACAATCACGAAGCAGATATAAGATCAAAAAGCAACTAGGATAAGGCAGTTTATAAGCAGTTAAGCAAATCTAAAATAGGAAACTTAAGTACAAGAATGTATAATGAAATCTTACGCAAATGGCTTAGCAAAACAAAGGCTAAAGTGTTCAAAGAGTTTATCAACAGCTCTGGCTTATCTAAGATGAGCCCGTTTAAGTCCATATGAGCCCTTCCATAATTGGCTCATCTTCCAAAAGTTACAGTCCAAATAAGCAAAGGTACTTTTAAGCTGATTTTAAAGTTTTGAGTATGATTAAAGCTTAATTATGCTCAATCACAAGCTTATAGACTTGTGAGAGCTAGAATGATCTTATATGATCTTGTGAAATAGTAGCTTAACATTAGAGCTTATTGAGAGCTTATTGACACTAAGAGAGTGAATTTGAGAGAAAACACTTAAGAGAGATTAAGTAAGCTTTTTATTAACTAAATTTGATTACATTAAGTGAAATTTAAGAGTACAATTGGAAATGGAAATGGAAATGAAAAATTACATAAGCTATTTTCTACTAAGGTAAAAACTACTAAGCTATATAAAAGCTAAAAAACTAGTCACCCTCTTGTGTGTGAGAGTGTGGGTATTTATAGCATCCAGCTGAAGCTTCTAGTCCCTTGATTCAGTTAGACGCCCCTTATGATAATCCTCCATCATTATTCTTTAAATCATTGGATACCATTCCCTTAGTCGTTGGATTAGTTTGTCTCACATGAGATTTGCCAGCGTGGCAATCTGATGTTGACACCTTGTTTTACTTTGAGTGTAGAAATGAGTGTAAAATTCCCCTTTCCTTGTGTTCTCTTACTAGCCTACGTCTTCATTCTTATATGTGGTCGCTTAGCCAATGAGGGCATTAGGTGATGTATAACTCTGCCCATGCTGTACTTGATCCCATGAATTTCCTTTTCTAGCCTTCAATTTGAAAAAACCCCATGATTTTAACCTGTGGTAAAAGGAAGAAGAAGATGAACAATAGAAACTAATTTTCCCGCTCATTTTTACTTATAAGGGTGCGTGGAGTGAGGTTTGACTGAGGGGGAAAGGACCTTTGACTTGGGCTTATTTAAATAGGACTTGGGCCAAGGGTGATGGGTTTGGGTTTGGGCTTGGAAATGAGATAAAGATAACCGGGTTGTGGAATTTGGTTTTATAAAAGAAAGACTAACAAGTGTTAACTTTCTATAAATAAAGTTAACGACCGTTAGATTTTTAAGATTAATTTTGAAATATTGGTCTATAAATGAGGATGATTTTTGAAACTTTGGGTTTTTATCTTTAGAGACCTGACTTTTGTTGACCAAGTGACTAAAGGTGACCACAGTTTGCCTTTGATAGCTTCATCCCGGTTTTTGCGTGCTCTTCCTGTTCTGTGTTCAGTGTTTGCCCGGATTTTACCGTTTTTGTGTTTTTTTGCATATATCAGCACCTACACAATCAAAAGACAAAACAAGTAATATACAAGTCTTTTATGCATAGTTTTGGTCTTTTTAGGGTATATTTTGATATAAAGCGGATATGTGTTTTCACACATATCAAAATTCCTCAAACTAAGCGATTGCGTGTCCTCGCGCAATATTATATGCCTTATAACAAAATACCTCAAAACTTCTCCAAACTAAATTTGTAAAGTAGCAAAGATTCTTGTTGAGAAGTTAGAGCATCCAAGTAATAAAAACACCCCTATTTCCCATTTTTCTAAAACTTTTTTTTTCATTAACAATATAGTTGAGATAATTTTGACTTTCGTTATTTCCATAACTGTTAGGGATTATAGAACAAGATGCATTTTGAATCCGAGAATGTCACAAAAAGGATAAATTCATCGTTCCTGACTTTTCACTTATCCAAACCAAGCTTAAAACAAAATCACTGCTAAGTATCTGTAAGGATGCTAATCACTACTCTAATTTTCAACTTGTGAACTTTTACTCCGACATATATATATCTTAGTTGAGTGTGACTATCTTGAATTTCAACCATTGATAAAGTTTTTGAACATCTATGCTTTAAGTTCCACTTAGAATAATGAGATTAAAGGCGAGTCATCTTATGAAGCGACTTTTGTCTCGGCACATCCCTACCTTACGGATAAGTGACCAGGGCTTTTGACATCCCACAGAGACTAGTTCGGACTCCGGACCTTAGGTTTCAAATACTCTCTGTTTCCCGATATTCAATGATTATTAAAATAAAATAGTCAAAGTGCACAAAGCATATTTGAATTTAACAAAAGAAGTCATTATAATTTAACCTATTAGATATTTATGCAATTTTGTAACCTGACTTTTTAGAAGGCTGCATCATCGGTTGTGAGACGGCAAGATGCTTAACTTTTATTAGTTCTCGGATTTTTATTCTTTAATATGGGTTTCTTTAGAAGACTACCACATCGGTTGTGAGCCGGCAAGAGGTAGTAAACTTTTATCAACCCACAGCTTTTATTATTATATATATTTTATTATTTTACCATTATTATTTTTTTATCTTGTGATTTTTGCTTAATCCGTACCTACACAATAAGAAAGACAAAACAAGAAATATACAAGCATTTTTTTGCACAGTTTTGGTATTTTAATGGTCATTTTTTATATAAAAAGGATATGAAATATACAAGCATTTTTTTTACATACATGAGCTCTTAGGATTTCCAAATAATCCTTGTTTAGCATCTTACTCATACTTAACTCTATCATTTTTTGTTCTTCGCAAAAATCACGAATGCTTAGCCTAAAAGGTTAAGGAACAAGCTAGAGCTCAACACGCTCAATCGGGTCAAAATTTACTCTTATTCTACCCAGCAGGAAAGTCAAAATTGTGACAAAAACACTAATTTTATTTTTGAAAATTTTAAATTTTTTCATATTTTTGAAATTTTGGTGGGAAAACGGGGTACGTAAGAACAACGAGAAGAAATAGGCAAGATCATATCGAAGATATACTACCCCATACTAAAATCAAACATTATCCTCAATGTTTCCTAGCCTAAGACTTAAAAACCCCATACTAGAACTCAAAAAGGTCGAATGTATAACTCAACATGAAGAAAGTATCACAAAAATCTTTAGCCGTTTATTAAGTGTGCTACAAGATAAATGTTAGACGATAATAATCTTTAGGATATCGGATTTCCCCAAACTAATGGCAAGCAAAGGCTAGGAAGCTCGAGTGAACCGGGACAAAACACCGAACACGAGAGTCTTCATAAAATTTGTGTCAATCATGCAAACAATCACAAGTACAAACACAAGGAATGGAATAGTACAAGCCTCCTCACAACACATTAGAAAAAAAATGGAAAATGGATAAGCATGGGGTGCCTCCCACGAAGCGCTTTGTTTTTGGTAACCGAGTCACATAGCTTGACTCGATCCCTGAATTCATTCGTCCTTAGGGAGAGTGTGGAGATCCTGGACTTCCTTTGGTGGTAAGTCCCCTCCGAAGTAATGCTTCACACGATGACCATTCACCTTAAAGTTTGGACCATCAGGTTGAGATAACTCAATAGTTCCGTATGGAAAAACTTTGGTGATGGTGAAAGGTCCTGACCAACGAGTTTTAAGCTTTCTGGAGAATATCTTTAGACAAGAGTTGAAGAGTAAAACTCGATCACCAACATTGAAAATGCGGTTTTTGATCTTGAACAGCGCAGGTGCAGTTTTTAGTCCTCTCTTTATAAATCAAAGAATTCTTTATAAGCTTGATCACGAAGCTCCATTAAGTTCATTTAGTTGAAAGCTTTGATGGGGGGGGGAACCGCCGACCCGCCGGTTTTAAGATCGAAGTTAGCATGTTTCAAAGCCCAGTATGCTTTATGCTCTAACTCAATTGGTAAATGGCAAGACTTTCCATAAACAAGCTTGTAAGGCGTACAACCAATCGGTGTCTTAAAAGCAGTACGAAATGCCCACAAAGCTTCATCTAATTTGTCAGACCATGAGGCACGATTTTCTCCAACCGTCCTTTCTAGAATACGTTTTAAACCTCGATTGGACACCTCCACTTGACCGCTCGTTTGAGGGTGATAAGCGGTAGCTAGACGATGTGTGACCCCATACTTAGACATTACTTTAGCAAACTGATCATTACAAAAATGGGTCCCACGATCGCTTATTATAGCTCTAGGTGTTCCAAATCGGGCAAAAAGAGATTTTAAAAACTTCACTACAACTCTAGCATCATTTGTGGGGAGCGCCTTTGCTTCAACCCATTTTGAAAGATAATCAACGGCTACGAGGATGTATTTATTTCCTCTTGAAGATGGAAATGGTCCCATAAAATCAATACCCCATACATCGAAGATTTCACAAACTTGGATAGAGTTTTGAGGCATCTCATCTCGTTGTGAAATTTTGCCTTGTCTTTGACACGTATCACAAGATTTGATCATCGTATGGGCATCTCGATATATGGTAGGCCAAAAGAAACCGGCATCAAATACTTTTCGAGCGGTGAGATTGGCACTATGATGGCCCCCGGTGGGTCCTTCATGGCAAGCTTTGAGGATCTCAAGAGCTTCTTGCCCATGCACACACCGTCGAATGATTTGATCCGCACAAGTACGAAAAAGATAGGGATCATCCCAGAAATAATGTTTAACGTCCTTAAAAAACTTCCTCTTTTGTTGAGTTGACATTCCTTTGATGATAAAATTCCCCGCATGGTAATTTGCATAGTCCGCAAACCATGGGGTACTTTCACTAGAAATAACTCCAAGAGTTTCTAAAGGAAAATGTTCATTTATGTCTTTGTTTTCTAACACATCCTTATGAGGATTCTCAAGTCTAGATAAATGGTCTGCCGCAAGGTTCTCACTTCCTTTTTTATCACGGATGGTGATATCAAATTCTTGTAGGAGAAGAACCCACCGGAGCAACCTCGGCTTAGCGTCTTGTTTGTTCATAAGGTACTTTAAAGCCGAGTGATCCGTATACACTATGCTTTTGGATAAGACAAGATATGGCCGAAACTTTTCAAAAGCATACACAACGGCAAGCATTTCCTTTTCCGTGGTAGTGTAATGAATTTGAGCTTCAGTCATAGTCTTGCTAGCATAATGTATAGGCTGAAAATGCTTCATCTTTTGTTGTCCTAGAACCGCACCAATCGCGAAATCACTTGCATCACACATGAGTTCGAATGGTAAGTTCCAATCCGGGACAACTAAGATTGGAGCTTCGGTAAGCTTCTTTTTAAGAGTCTGAAAAGCATCAATACAATCTTTAGAAAACACAAACGGTGTTTCCTTCTCAAGAAGGTGGGTCATTGGTCTAGCAATCTTAGAAAAGTCTTGGATAAATCGGCGGTAAAAACCTGCATGACCTAAGAAACTCCTAACACCTTTAACTGTAGTCGGGTGAGGGAGCTTAGCGATAACATCGACTTTAGCACGATCGACCTCAATTCCCGCCTTTGAAATTTTATGCCCTAACACAATTCCTTCTTTACACATAAAGTGGCACTTCTCCCAATTAAGAACTAAATTCGTGTCTTCACACCGTTTTAGCATCTTTTCTAAATTGGAGAGGCACGAATCAAAACTATCCCCAAAAACCGAGAAATCATCCATAAACACTTCCATGGTCTTTTCGATCATATCATGGAATATGGCCATCATACACCGTTGAAAAGTACCGGGAGCATTACACAAGCCAAATGGCATGCGTCGGTACGCGAAAGTTCCATACGGGCATGTGAAAGTAGTTTTCTCCTGGTCCTGGGGATCTATTGGTATTTGGAAATACCCTGAAAATCCATCTAGAAAACAATAGAACTCATTCCCAGCTAATCTTTCTATCATCTGATCCATAAACGGTAATGGAAAATGATCTTTTCGAGTCCCTTCATTTAATTTCCTATAGTCAATACAAACTCTCCATCCGGTAACTAAACGTGTCAAAATTAATTCATTCTCTTCATTAGCAACGATAGTTATTCTACCTTTCTTGGGAACACAATGCACTGGACTAACCCATGGGCTGTCAGAGATCGGGTAAATCATTCCGGCATCAAGAAGTTTTAGGACCTCTTTTTTTATTACCTCATGAATTTTTGGGTTAACCCGTCTTTGACTTTGAACCGTAGGTTTGTAATCATCTTCCATCAAGATTTTGTGGGTACAAAAATGAGGGTCGATACCCTTGATGTTAGTGATTTTCCAAGCAATGGCCCTTTTGTGAGATTTGAGCACTCTTAAAAGAGCATCTTTTTCATCATTTTTTAAACCTTCTGCAATAATAACTGGTAACTTATCGTTTTCTTCCAAGAAAGCATATTCTAAGTGAGACGGCAAATCTTTTAACTCTAATTCTGGAGGCTCTTCAATTGAAGATTTTGCCTTGGTCACTTCACTTTGTTTAAGGTCCATCGAAGGAAGTTGAAATGGGTCATTATTTAACAATTTTTCAATCAAACAAATATCTTCCTCCGGATTGCAATTGGCATAATCAATTTCTTCCTTAAGATAAGCTTCAATTTCTTCCAAAATGAACTTTCGGAGTAAACGCTCAAACGTCAAGTGGGATTGCCACCGAAGAATTAGGAAATCCTTAGAAACTTCTAGAGTCATATTCCTCACAAAACTGCATCACTGATGTCTATTTGGTTTACGACTTTGTCATTTGCTAGCGGCATATCTTGTGGTTTGATCTGATTAAGTGACAGCTTAGTTATCAACTCGAGGGTTATTTCTTCTCCATAATCTTCAATTAAAGCACGATCGGTCCTCGAAAAGGATCTACGCAAGTATGAGAGGTACTGCTGATCGCTTGAAAATCAACAACAACAACGTTGGTAGGAAAATGGAAATTTCCCAACTTTGACATAAAAATGACTTGGCGAGTCCTTTTAGGATACAGTAATTGATCGGTCCGCTACCTCTAAAGTTCATCCTAGTTGTGTAAGTTAAGGCGGGATATCCCAAGCTTTTGTGGAATATCTCAAAGCTTTTGTGGAAACTTGCCTGGCTCTTCATTCCTTCCAATGATTGGATCTCCATTGTGGTCCGTTAGATCAAATCTTAGCTCACACGGATTGCCAGTGTGGCAATCCGTGATATGACACTCCTGTGCTTCTTTTGTGAGCGTTTTAGTGTAAAATCCTCATTCCCCGTGTGTTTTCTTCAATCCACGCGTGTCATTCCTTTTTGGAATTGGCCAATGGAAGCCTCTTGTGACGTCAAACTCTGCCAACATGAACCTTATCACTTGAATTGCTATGCCACGTAGCCAACTTGAATACCCCTTAGTTTCATTTGTGGTAAACGAAGACGATGGGTTTTGAACAGTAGAAATACTTTCGCGCCGTAAAAAAAACTTATAAGAGAAGAGTTTGATTTTCTTTTTACCGGGGTGAATGGTTTGCTTTGGCTTTACAAAAGGATTTGGGCGGGAGTGTGGGATTGGGCTGGACTATTGTGTTTTGTTATAAGGTTATCGGGTGTTAACTCTTAAAATTATAAGAGTCTTACACCGGTTAGGTTTAGGGATATGATTTTTGTAATTGGTTTACTTTGAGGGACCGAATTTGGGAATTTTGATTTTGTTTTTGTGTTGACCATGTTTGACTGACGGTTGACTTGAGTTGTCCCTGTGTTAATTTGGATAGCTATTCTCCCGCAGTTCTTTGTGTTGCACTTCGTTCTCGGTTCGTGATGTCAGGTTTTGACCATTTTCTTTAGATTTTTGCAATATCCGTACCTACACAATCACAAAGACAAAACAAGAATAATTCAAGCATTTAAAGCACAATTTTGTCTTTTTAGGGCTATTTTTTACATAAAACGGATATGTGTTTTCACACATATCAAAATTCCCCAACTAAGCGATAATAAGTGCGTGTCCTCACGCAATATGTTATATGCTTTATAACCAAATACCTCAAAACTTTCCCAACTAAACATTTGAAAAGTAGCAAAGACTTT
Organism: Tanacetum coccineum; assembly: GCA_026074375.1. Classification (NCBI taxonomy): domain Eukaryota; kingdom Viridiplantae; phylum Streptophyta; class Magnoliopsida; order Asterales; family Asteraceae; genus Tanacetum; species Tanacetum coccineum. The sequence continues at coordinate 33,920 of BQNB010018456.1, read as the reverse complement.
TGTAGGGAGAGTTAAGAAATCACAAGTTATAAAACACCTCATTTTCCATTTTTGTAGAACTTTTTCATTTTTTTATACTAAATGAAGAGATTATTTCGACTTTTGTAATGTCCATAATGTTAGGGCTCACTAGAACAAGATGCATTTCGCTCCAGAATGCCCAAAAAAGGATAAATCATCGTTCCTGATCTTTTACTTATCTAATCCAAGCTAAATATCAAGTTAGCTGTTAACACAACTCATATTTGCAACTTGCGAACCTTACACTTCGGACATTTATTTTTTTTTTAATGATGTGTGCTATTATGAATTTCAACCATGGATTAACTTTTTACAAACATACTATGCTTTACGTTCCACCCTAGAATAATGAGTTTGAAGGCGAGATCATCCCATGTAGCGACTTTCTTCTCGGCACATCCCAACCTTGCGGCTAAGTTAACCATGCTTTTGACCACGCCCAAAGACTAGTATGGGACTTACGACCTTAGGTTTCAAAACTCTCAGTTTCTGTATTTCATAGCTTATAAATTGAATAGTCAAATGTGCAAAAGCATATTTGATTTAACAAAAAGAATCTATTTATAATTCACCACTTGAAATTAATACATTTATGCAATTATTAACCCTTGACCTTTTAGAAGCCTGCAACATCGGGTGTGTGCCGACAGATGCAGCAAACTTTTTCAGTTGGATTTGTATTTATTACTATGGGCTTTCTTTTAGAAGACTACCCACATCGGTTTGAGCCGGCATAGAGGTTTAGTAACCTTTTATCACCCCACAAATTTTATTATATATCTATTTTTTATTCTTTTTCATTTTTTTCCTTCATCAACATTTTTTTATATATATAGAGATCTTTTGAAAAATCCAGTCTTAATTTGAACTATGACTACAAATTTTCTTAATATAAATTTTTAAAACATGATAATTGTTGCTTTAAGTTTAGTCCCAAAAACAAAAAGCCAGTTATATTAATCCGGTTTAAGAGTTATGGGAGGAAAACCAACAATTTACATACATGAGCTATAAGGATTTCCAAATATCCTATGTTTAGGCATCCCTACTTCATACTTAACTCTCTCATTTTTTGTTCTTTGTAATAATTGCGAACGCTTAGCCTAAAGTTACGGAAACCTGCTAGAGCTCAAACACGCATCGATCGGAGTCAAAAATTTACTCTTTTTCTGCCCAGCAGGAAAGTAAATTGTGACAATAAACACATATTTTATTTTTGAAAATTTTTAAATTTTTTCTATTTTGAAAAATTTTGTGGGGAAAACGGGGGTCGTTGAGAACAACGGCTAAAAGTAGTAAAGATTATATCGAAGATATTATACCCCATACTAAAATCAAACATTGTCCTCATGTTTCCTAGCCTAGACTTAAAACCCCATATAGAACTCTAAAAGGTCGATTGCATAACCAAACATGTGAAGAAAAGTATCATAAATATCTTAAGCCGTTTATCAAGCGTGCTACAAGATTAAATGTTAAGTCAGATAAAAATCTGTAGGATATCAGGATTTTCCCCAAACTAATGGAAGCAAAGGCTAGGAAGCTAGAGTGGACGGGAAAATCACCAAACAAGTGAGTCTCAAAAAAGTTGGTTCATCCTAGCAAACAATCACAGGTACAAACAACAAAACACAAGAAGGAAGGTACAAGCCTCATCACAAACACATAGAAAATAGAAAGATATAGAAAATGGATAAGCATGGGGTGCCTCCATGAAGGCTTAGTTGTTTGGTATGCCGAGTACATAGCTTGACTCTGATCCTGATTCATTTATCCTTAGGGGAGTTTTGGGGAGATTCTGGACTTCTTTTGGTGGTAAGTACCTTAAAGTAATTGCTTCACACGATGACCATTCTCCTTAAAGTTTGGACCATCAGGTTGAGGATCTACCAATCGTTCCGTATTGGAAAACTTTGGTGGATGGTGAAAGGTCATGACCAAGAGTTTTAAGCTTTTCCGGAGAATATCTTATGACGAGGAGAGTGGAAGAGTAAAACTAGATCCACCTAACATTGAAATGCGGTTTTTGATATTTGAGTCATTGATAGCTTTTCGTCACTCTTTTATAAATCAAAGAATTATGTAAGCATGATCACGAAGCTCATTAAGTTCATTCAGTTGAAAGGCTTCGGTGATCCACCACGGTTTTAAGATCGTAGTAGCATTTTCACAAGCCTTGTATGCTTTTATGCTCTAACTCAATGGTAAATGGCAAGACTTTCCATAAACAAGTTGTAAGGCGTAAACCAAATCTGGTGTCTTAAAAAAAAAAACAAAAACAGTAAGAAAATGCCCACAAAGCATCATCTAATTTGTCATACTAGAGGCACGGTTATCTCAAACCGTCCTTTTAGAACTACATTTTAAACCTCGTATTGGACACTCATACTGATGACGTTTAAGGTGTTAAGCGGTAGCTAGACGATGTGTGACCCATATTAGTCATTATTTAGCAAATTGATCAATTACAAAAGTGGTCCTACGATCAGCTTATCGAGTCTAGGCTTGTTCAAATCCGGACAAAAAGAGATTTTAAACTTGTAACTACAACTCTAACACATTTATGGGGAGCGCCTCTGCTTTAACCCATTTTTGACGATAATTAACGGCTACGCGCGATGTATTTTATTTTCCTCTTGAAGACGGAAATGGTCCCATTAAAATCATTACCCATACCCCATACATCGAAGATTTCACAAACTTGGATAGCGTTTTGAGGCATCTCATCTCGTTGTGAAATTTTGCCTTGTCTTTGACACGTATCACAAGATTTGATCATCGTATGGGCATCTCGATATATGGTAGGCCAAAAGAAACCGGCATCAAATACTTTTCGAGCGGTGAGATTGGCACTATGATGGCCCCCGGTGGGTCCTTCATGGCAAGCTTTGAGGATCTCAAGAGCTTCTTGCCCATGCACACACCGTCGAATGATTTGATCCGCACAAGTACGAAAAAGATAGGGATCATCCCAGAAATAATGTTTAACGTCCTTAAAAAACTTCCTCTTTTGTTGAGTTGACATTCCTTTGATGATAAAATTCCCCGCATGGTAATTTGCATAGTCCGCAAACCATGGGGTACTTTCACTAGAAATAACTCCAAGAGTTTCTAAAGGAAAATGTTCATTTATGTCTTTGTTTTCTAACACATCCTTATGAGGATTCTCAAGTCTAGATAAATGGTCTGCCGCAAGGTTCTCACTTCCTTTTTTATCACGGATGGTGATATCAAATTCTTGTAGGAGAAGAACCCACCGGAGCAACCTCGGCTTAGCGTCTTGTTTGTTCATAAGGTACTTTAAAGCCGAGTGATCCGTATACACTATGCTTTTGGATAAGACAAGATATGGCCGAAACTTTTCAAAAGCATACACAACGGCAAGCATTTCCTTTTCCGTGGTAGTGTAATGAATTTGAGCTTCAGTCATAGTCTTGCTAGCATAATGTATAGGCTGAAAATGCTTCATCTTTCGTTGTCCAAGAACTGCACCAATCGCGAAATCACTTGCATCACACATGAGTTCGAATGGTAAGTTCCAATCCGGGACAACTAAGATAGGAGCTTCGGTAAGCTTCTTTTTAAGAGTCTAAAAAGCATCAATACAATCTTTAGAAAACACAAACGGTGTTTCCTTCTTAAGAAGGTGGGTCATTGGTCTAGCAATCTTAGAAAAGTCTTGGATAAATCGGCGGTAAAAACCTGCATGTCCTAAGAAACTCCTAACACCTTTAACTGTAGTCGGGTGAGGGAGCTTAGCGATAACATCGACTTTAGCACGATCGACCTCAATTCCCGCTTTTGATATCTTATGCCCTAACACAATTCCTTCTTTACACATAAAGTGGCACTTCTCCCAATTAAGAACTAAATTCGTGTCTTCACACCGTTTTAGCATCTTTTCTAAATTGGAGAGGCATGAATCGAAACTATCCCCAAAAACCGAGAAATCATCCATAAACACTTCCATGGTCTTTTCGATCATATCATGGAATATGGCCATCATACACCGTTGAAAAGTACCGGGAGCATTACACAAACCAAATGGCATGCGTCGGTACGCGAAAGTTCCATACGGGCATGTGAAAGTAGTTTTCTCCTGGTCTTGGGGATCTATTGGTATTTGGAAGTATCCTGAAAATCCGTCTAGAAAACAATAGAACTCATTCCCAGCTAATCTTTCAATCATCTGATCCATAAACGGTAATGGAAAATGATCTTTTCGAGTCGCTTCATTTAATTTCCTATAGTCGATACAAACTCTCCATCCGGTAACTAAACGTGTCAAAATTAATTCATTCTCTTCATTAGAAACGACGGTTATTCACCTTTCTTGGGATACAATGCACTGGACTTAACACATAGGCTGTCAGAGATCGGGTAATATCATTATGGCATCAAGATGTTTTAGGGACCTTTTTTTTATTACCTCATGAATTTTTGGGTTAACCCGTCTTTGACTTTGAACCGTAGGTTTGTAATCATCTTCCATCAAGATTTTGTGGGTACAAAAACGAGGGTCGATACCCTTGATGTCGGTGATTTTCCAAGCAATGGCCCCTTTGTGAGATTTGAGCACCTTTAAAAGAGCATCTTTTTCATCATTTTTTAAATCTTTTGCAATAATAACTGGTAACTTGTCGTTTTTTTCCAAGAAAGCATATTCTAAGTGAGACGACACATCTTTTAATTCTAATTCCGGAGGCTCTTCAATTGATGATTTTGCCTCGGTCACTTTACTTTGTTTAAGGTCCATCGGAGGATGTTGAAATGGGTCATTATTCAACAATTTTTCAGTCAAACAAATATCTTCCTCCGGATTAAAATCGACATGATTAATTTCTGGTGAAATCGAATCATCCTTAAGATAAGCTTCAATTTCCTCCAAAATGAATTCGGAAGTAAACGGCTCAGACGTCGGGGTGGGATTGCCACCCGAAGAATTAGGAAATCCTAGCAATTCCGGAGCATACTCCTCACAAACTGCATCAATGATGTCAATTCGGTTTACCGACTTGTCATTTGTAGAGGAGTATCTCGTGGTTTGATCTAGATTAAAAGTGACGGCTTCGTTATCAACCCGAAGGGTTATTTCTTCTCCATAAACATCTATTAAAGCACGACCGGTCCTCAAAAAGGATCTCCCAAGTATGAGAGGTACTCGAGGATCAGCTTCGAAATCGACAACAACAAAGTCGGTAGGAAAATGAAATTTCCCAACTTTGACAAAAACGTCTTCGGCGAGTCCTTTAGGATAAGTAATTGATCGGTCTGCTAACTCTAAAGTCATCCGAGTTGGTGTAAGTTCAGGCAGAGAAAGCCTTTTCCAAATAGAAAGAGGCAAAAGATTTATGCTCGCACCAAGATTGGCCAAGGCGTGGCATACATCCATTCCTGGGAAATTACATGGAATAAGAAACTTGCCGGGATCTCCAAGCTTTTCAGGAAGCTTTTTGAGAAGCATCGCCGAGCAATTCTCATTTAGTGGTATCTGGGCTAACTCAAGTAACTTTTCCTTATTTATGAGCAAACTCTTAATCGTAGGAGAAAATCTTGGCATCAAAAGTAAAGCATCAGCGAAACTAATGTCGAAGCGCAAATCTTGAAAGATTTGGAAGATCTTCTCCATTTGATTCTAAGCTTTGTCACGGGACTTTTGATCATCACGTCGTAAAGGATATGGAATAGTTGGCTTAGGTAAACTCTTCGGAATATCGGATTCTGAAATGGAAGTGGTTTTAGGCAAAGTCTTCAGAACATCGGGTTCCGGAATAGAAATGGGGATAACCGGAGGTGGGATTTGAGCGGTACTTCCTTGGAAATTTGTTTGCTCTTTATCCGTTGTCTCCTCGATTTCTCGTTCCACTACCTTTTTGGGAGAAGGATTAGTAGGAATCGAGGGTCCCTCGTAAGCAACACCACTTCGAGTATTGATTGCTTTCATCTCACCCTTTGGGTTTGGGATTGTGTTACTCGGAAGAGTACCCAAAGTTGAGGCTTGGTTTTGAAACAATCCACAAATCATGTTTTGCAAATTATTTTGAAAAGTGGTTTGTTGATTTATCATGACGGCTTGTTGAGATTTTATCGTGTTCTGAATTTCATTCTTAAGGTCTCCTTTCAACGAGTTGATTTGACTTTGCATGTTTCTCATCATTTGGTCGTTATTCCTCTTGTAACTTGAAAACTCATTTGAAAACTCTTGTTGAACTTGATAATCATTTGAAATCTCTTGTTGAACTTGATTATTAGGCACTTGAAAAGGTTGGTTTTGAAATCCTTAATTTTGAAAATTTGGAACATGATTATTTTGAACTTGAAAACCTTGATTTCCATGAAAATTATTTCCCTGGTTAAAATTATTCCCTTGAACTTGATTCTTGGCTACTAAACCTATTTTTGACTTTTGTTTTGCACGGAGACAATTGGTGGTTGCCCATTTGGTTACTAACATAATTGGAGGAGCAACGTGATGGTAAAAGTACCCGTTTAGTCGCACAAACACTAGCTTGATTTGTTATCGGTAGTCGGTCAATTATACCAAGAATGGGCACCACCACAAAGTAAAGCAAGTTTTCTCAACGCTTTTAATTGGAGCGGGTTCTTCTAATTAAGTGACAACTTTTTTAGAAACAATCTCGACTAAGGTCGAAAGTTGATCCGCAAGCTTATCAATTCTCTCATCCGTCTTACTATCACTTTCCCTAGAAGTCGTATTCATCCTAGAAGCATTTGGTTTGTTTCGTGAATAACGCACTTTTGATTTGTTCTCAATTATATTCAAAGCTTCTCTAGTCGTCTTACTCAAAAGATTTCCACCTGCCGCGGCATTTAAGGAGTCTTGATCGTTGTCGTTTAAACCATTATAGAAGGTATCAACTTGGGTTAACTCCGTAAATCCGTGGTGAGGACAAGCTCTAAGCATTTCCTTAAATCGTTCCCACGCTTCACTAAAAGACTCATCGAATTTTTGGGTAAATCGAGAGATTTTATTCTTTAAGTGAGTCGTTTTTTGAGGAGGTAAAATTGATTCACGAATTTGGTAACGAGATCCTCCCAAGTCAAGATTGAATTAGGAGGTTCTTTCTCGTACCAAGTTTTAGCAGCCCCCTCGAGTGAATATGGAAACATCATTAGCTTAATCACATCGTTTGGCACATTCCTAAATCGTAGAGTCGAAGTAATCCTTTTGAAACTATTAATATGAGCATGAGGATTTTCGTTCTCTAAACCGTGAAACGGGTTCGCTTGAACCAATTGTAACAAATTTGTTTTAATCTCAAAATGATCCGCATTAATTTCTGGTAAAACGATAGCTTCTCCATACCTTCGTGGGTGAACGAGCAGCTCTTCCTTTGTACGTATTCGCCCTTGGTGCAACAATAGTCAAGATCGGGTTCGGACTTCGTTTGGAAGCAGTCATTTATTTTGACGTCTCGGAATGGTTACGTTTGAATTATTTGGAAAATTAGAATTTCTAGTGCGCATGCACTAAACAAACAAAAGAAATGATAAAAGAAATGAGAAAAGGAAATATTTTTTTGTTTACCGAATAATCAACAAACTTAGGGTAACTCTTTTAAGTAAAATAAATTTTACAAAAAGAGGCGCGCGTTTTTCGTAAGTGACACAAATGGTAAAAAAAATTCTTAGGTTCGGGAACTTAATTGATGGTAATTCCTCAGGGGTGGGTTTTTTGAAGGTTAGTATTTGTTGTGTTCTTCTTTTACAAGCTTTGTTAAAATTTTTTATTTTATATTAATGAATTCACAAGAAAAAAAAATCAAAAAAATCAGGAAGAGCAAATATTTTTGTATTTTTCTTATTTATTAATCTTCTACTTATACTAAAAAGAAAAGAAAAATATTTTTTACTTTTTATATTTTTAATTTTTTTTATATTTTTTTTATATTTTTAAAAACGTAACTTTCGAAGACGAAAGGTTCTCCAAATCACGATCAACAAACTTCAAACGAAAGAATCTTAATCACAAATCCCCGGCAACGGCGCCAAAAATTGATCTAAATCAATAATATACGTAATAATATCCAAAGTATAGAAAATTCCAAAACTACCCTTGAGGATAAAGGTAGTAGGAAAAATCTTACAAAAAATACTACACGTTTTAACCGGTAAGTGATTACCGGGTCGTTTTCCCAAAGATTTATAAAATTGAGACCAAATTTGTTATTTGGACAATGATTTGAATTGGTTCGAAGATGATTTGTTTTCTAAAATCCTAAAAGTGAGCAAATAAAGGAACAATTAAACCTAACTATAAGAAATCAATACGGGAAAGTAAATTTTAACTAAAAACGCAAAATGGGAATCCTAAACGGGACCTAAAAACCCTAAATTCTCAAAATTAAGCCTAAAATGATCTTTTTGGTTTTTGAAAGACTTAATTGTCTAAAAAGCTAAAACAAAGAAAACTAGACTAAAAACGAAAGTGTTTAGGGCTTAAAAACTCTAAAAACGTGAACGAAAATCAATCCCGTTCTTTAAAAAATGAAATTTTGCAATTTAAACCATACGGAAGCAAAACTAATTTTCCTAGAAACTATATGATAAAAGAAAATTTTCTAAAAAAACTATATTTTTTTGACATTTTTATAATTTTTTATGAATTAAAAACGATTTTAATGAAATTAAATGATTAAAAATACTAAACTATTTATAAAAATTCTAAAAAAATTATGAAAAAAAAGTGATTGGAAAATGAGGAATCTAAGTAAAATATGTCGTGAACAACTTCTTATCAAATAAGCTGTGAAATAAGCAATCAGTTTATATATACTAAAGCCTTAAAACGTATATTAATAATTAGATTGTGCTAAAAGAATACCGGATGCGATTAATGTAGCACAATGGTGAGTGTGTGGGGTAAAACGTTGGTAGGGTGGTAGAGGCCCGGGTTCGAGTCTTGCTCACCCGGGGCTTCTCACTATCCCAAGTGTTTTAATTTTTGCCATTTTTTTACAACTTTTGAAAACACTTAAAAATAAGCTACTTTTTGGCCAAAAAAACTACTTTTATTAAACTAACAATAGCACAGAAATAAGCTAAATTAGACAGAAAAGCTTTTTACTCTTAAAGGCTTATAATGCTAACTGTTTGGGCAATTTAAGCACTGTTGAAACGCAAATGAAAAGGGCTAATCAGCTAAGACAAGCTTAATACTTAAAACCTATTAGCAAATACAAACTAAAATAAGCAAGGATATTAAGATGAAAAAGCTAAAAACGACAAAAGTACTAAAAGGCTTAAAAACTTAAGGTTTTTAAGCTAATATGCAAATAAGCTAAAAATAGTTCTAAACCTAAGGAAATAAGCTAAAATAGGACTTACACTACCCTAATAAGCTATTTAGACCTAAATAAGGATAGGAAAATAGCAGAGATAAAGCACAAAATATAGCAAATAAAAACAATTAAGCTAAAAAATACAATACAAACGCCAAGGGTTGCACTTTTTGAGCTTAAAAATAAGCTCAAAGATGGAACCTTAAGAAGATAAGTTTTATTCCTACTTAAAGTCTGGCCTAAAAGCTACATGAAACAGCTTTTAAAAATCATTTTGAAAATCAATTACTCAATGAAAAACTGGCTTGAAAATAGCTTATTGTACTTAGTATAGGCTGAGTAAACTTTTGAAAAGACAATTAGCAACTTTTGAGCTTAAAGACAGATAAGCAAATGAACTTTTAGGTACAAAATGAGTTAAGAGAGATTGACATTGACCTTAAACCTACTAGTATGCTAAATATCAAGCCCAAACTCCTACAATTACCTTCTGATATTTAAACTAGAAAATGGCTGTTTGCTGCTTATCACTGCTGATGCAGTTTGCACAATAATGACCAAAGCTCAAAACTAACACATGCAGGCTAAAGTGCTAGTTTCTACAACTTTTAAATCACCAAACTAAATGTAAATTGAGCAATTATTCTAAGAAAAATAAACTTAAGCTTATGATGCTAATAGAACTGAGCTTAAACTAACAGAATTAACTATAGCTAAATCACATATATGAAAGCTAATTTAAACCTATAAATTTCCTTAAATCAAATCTTATAAACCTGCAAATGTTAATTTAAACCAATCCTAAGGACCAAATGGCCTTGGCAGTACTAACTTGAGTTAGTACTGCCTTGTGCCAAACACCTCTTAATAAAGTCTAAATCCATTTTTTAGCTTATGAAGATGAGTTTTAATGCTCAAACGAGTTATACCAGATAATAACCAGCTAAAAATAGTCCTAATTAACAGATCTAAGCCACTGAATAAGCAGAACTAATAAGCTACTAATCTATGTTATTTTTATTTTTATTTTTTTTGTATTTTTGACAGTTTTCATAACATAACAAGCAAACTAAAATCTAGGCTAACTAATAAACATATTAAGCATTAAAGAACAAATATAAGTAGAGATAAGCTAATTAACCAGAATAAGCAATTATAGGCAGTTCTAAGCTAATAATGCTAAATTAGCATAAAATTGTTAAAAGGGATTCTACAGGGCTTCTGCTCTAAACAAGGGCTAAGATTATGCTCAAATGAGTATGGTATATTTGGGATAGTGGATTTGAATGTCATTAATTAAAGTCTATGAGCAAAATAAAGTGAAACCACTAGCTATGAGTAGTTAAAATGTCAGCTTATTAAGAAGCTTCTTATTGAGATTAGAGCTTATCAAACCAATTTCTTTTCTAAGTAAAGTTTAAGTTGCATATTTAAATGAAAACAACCGTTTTTATTATTTAGGAGAAATAACAAATTACAAGCTTGAAAAACAGATTACATTTACTGAATTAAGACATTATAAAAGCTAAATTACAAAAGCTATTTTAAACCACACTAAGCTAGATTAAGAGACTACTCCTAGATAAGCTAGATGAGCTAGATCATTTCTGTGAGTGAGGATGCCCTTGTATTTATAGCTGAGAGAGAAGCTTCTAGGTTTCTCAACATGCTCCTCCAAGCTTTGATCTCGTCCCTTCCTTTAATGCCAATCATTGGATACCAATCTTTCACCGTTGGATCAAATAAGTGAGCACACGGATTGCCAGCGTGGCAATCTATGTGTCAGGGTACTTGTGATTCTTTAGCAAAGGATTTAGTGTAAAATTTCCATTCCTTGTGTGCTTCCTTGACTCCACGTGTCATACCCTTGTCCCGGCTTGACCAATGAGAGAGCTTGATGACGTCTAACTTTGCCGGCTCATAGCTTAGTACTCGAATCTTGATGCCACATCATCAATTTAAATTAACCCTTTGATTTTGACGGGTAATTGATTGAAGAAGATGATGAACAGTAAAAAGGGACTCGCGCCCTTTTTAACTGTATTTGAACGTTGGGTAAGTTTGACCAAGGGGGAACGGGCTTTGACTTGGGCTCAGGGTTTATTTTAAAATGGAATTGGGTCGGGTGTTTAAGGTTTTAATATAAAGGGATAACGACTGTTATCTCTTTATTATAAAGAAGATAACGATGTTAGGGTTTAGGGACTTTTGGTGAAAGTTATTTAACATTGAGGGTATTTTATGGTATTTTGAGGATTTTGTCATTTTATGAGTTGACCATTGTTGACCAAGACTTGACTTTGTTGACCTTTTTCTAGATACTTCCGGCTCTTTGGCACTCTATCCGTTCTCGTGTCCGTGTTTGTCCGGTTTTTGACCGTTTTCTTGTGATTTTTGCAATATACGTACCTACACATTCATAAACAACAAAATACACAGATACAAGCATATTTTTGCACATTTTGATCATTTAAGGCTATTTTTGATATGGAAAAGATATGTGATTTCTCACATATCAGTTATTGTCTTATATAAATAGATATGCCTTGGAGTCGACTTGAAGCACGACGAATGGATCAAGGATAGTGGATGCTCCAAGCACATGATGGGTAATCGAAAGTCTCTCCTCTTACTAGGCAATACAATGGATTGGGTAACGTAATTTTTGGTAGTATTCTTGTCGGTACGATCTATTGGCAAAGGTACGATTTCTATGACCTCTCTCAAAAATAGTTAATGTAGAAACATGATTGAAAATTTAGGATTTAACTTGCATAAGTATGGACAAATATGTGATAGAAATGTAGAGTAAACTTTTACTGAAAATGATACGTGAAAAAAAAAATTGCACTAAGGACAGTAAAGTCATAGGGTAGAGATATTAGAAGAAAAGGCTTGTATGTGATGAAAATTAGGAAATAAGCAAAAGACAATAATATTCTTGCATCGATGATGAAAAACTCCACATGTGGCATAGGTGATTGGGATCACGCAAAATATGGCGTCTCATTCAATCGTTAGCTTCTAAAGAATTAGTTAGAAACTTACCTAAGCTTAGGTTTGATCAACACTTCTGTGATGCTTGCAAAATTGGCAAACAAGTTCACGTTAGTCACAAAGCTAAGAACATAGTCTCAATGACTAGATGCTTAGAACTTCTCCACATGGATCTTTTTGGTCCATCTACCGTACGGAGTTACGAAGGAACCGTACACTTAGTCTTAGTAGATGGATTCTTAGGCTATATTGGTCTAGGATATCTTAAGAATAAAACGAAGCTTTCGATCAATTCAAAAACATTTTAGTAAGAAAAATCCAAACAATTAAGGATGTACAATAGTGTCAATAAGAACGACCACGGGTAGAGAATTTGATAACGATGTGCCCATTTGGAGTGTTTTGTAATGCCAATGGTATTTACTCAAAACTTCTCGGCTCCAACGTACTCCCTCAATCAAATGTGGTGGTTGAGAGCAATCGTTACCATAAAAGTTTCGTGAACGACCGAGATAACTTTCAAAATACATTCTCAACGAATTCTAATTAGAGTCATCCTAGGAAAAACACCCCACATAGAGCTTAAACAAAGAATTATGAAGAATACTGTTCAGACATCCAATATGCCGTATCCATCAAGGAAGATACGGCGTATCCTGCACTTCATAAGAAACCATGAAGAATCAAAGTCTAATACGTCGTATCCAGAAGATCTCTATACGCCGTATCCAATATATAGTAGTAAAATATTTGGGAAGATATTAAACGTGGTCCCTACTTCAAGAAATCCTCAATACACCGTATTGAACTCTCTCGATACGGCGTATCGACCAAATTCCAGACACTAAAGTTAGAAGACCTAAAAACGAGTTTTAAGTGTGCTTGATCATATTTTCGATATACCTTAGTCATAGTAGATGACTACTCTAGGTACACTTGCACTAGATTCCTTAAGAATAAAATCGAAGCTTTCGATCAATTCAAAATATTTAGTAAGAAAGCCCAAAACCAAAGTAACTTCTTTTGTTTTATATCAACTATAGAACCTAAGAATGTGAATGAAGCCTTAGGAGATAAAAGTTGGATAGTCGCCATACAAGAAGAATTAAGTCAATTCATCGCTAACAACGTTTGGGAGTTAGTTCCTCAACCTAGGAATATGACAATCATAGGAACTAAGTGGGTATTTAGAAATAAGTTAGACGAGAACGGTATTGTTTCTCGAAATAAGGCTAGGTTAGTTGCTCAAGGCTACAACCAACAAGAGGGCATCGATTATGATGAAACTTATGCCCCGATTGCTAGACTTGAGTCCATTAGAATATTATTAGCTTATGCTTGCGCCTTAGATTTTAAATTATTCCAAATGGATGTAAAAAGTGCATTCTTGAACGATTTTATCAATGGGGAGGTATACATGGCACAACCTCTGGGATTCATTGATTTCAAAAAACTGAATCATGTTTATAAATTAAAGAAAGCTTTATATGGTCTTAAACAAGCACCCAAAGTTTAGGTTTTTCATTCAAACGATTCTTGTTTACCCCAACCTATAACATGGGGCTACACCAACTAATTATGGTGTACTAACTAACTAACTAACTACGGTGTACACACACACCTTGTAATCAGACTCTCATTGGAGAAGTCTGTGTTTTCTATGGATGGATCTATAAAACTACACGCCTATGATCTCTTTATATAGGGAGAGATCATAAGACGTTACAAAGGAAAACTTAATTGACACTTATCAACATTAATTAGTATTCAAACCACATTAATGATATTTATCAACATTAATGCTTATCATTAAAAACCACATTAATGATATTTATCTTGTAACTTCCCATAATGTTGAATTAGTCCCAGATTAGTCCCTCTTATTTCATTCGTCTTCATTTTGTCTCATCAAATTAAGAATCCCAACATGTGCTAGTTTGCTTCTTTGATGACCAGCTTACTAACGTATCACCAAGTAACTGAGCACTGCCAGATGTGCTTCTATGAGTGTCTTGACAACCTGCATGATCTGCATCTGCGTATGCTGTTAGTGCAATGGTGGTGTCTTTCAGATACCAAAGCCCCATGTTTATGGTTCCTTGAATATACCGAAAGACCCGCTTAACTGCTTCTAGGTGCTTTTTAGTAGGCTTAGATTGATATCTAGCACACATCGATAAAGCTTAATTATATGTGACTAAAAACCAAAACAAACATGCCTTTGTGTGACACAATATTTTTTTTTTTTTTTTATTAATTTTTTATTTTTTTTTTTTTAAGTTATTTCATTATTTTTTTTTTTTTTTTTTTTTTTAATAAGAAGGTCCACACTGATTGAGGTTACACATACAGGAACTCTCTTTAGTCATGAAGTTATATAGCTACTATATTTTGTTATCAGTTATGTTATATCACTGGTGATTTATATCATGCATCTGGCGTATACTGTGATGTGTGATATTGAGCTATTCAGGTGAGGATGCGAATATACACTGTATAGAGAGCGTTCGGGAGCTCAGAGGATGGATATGGGGTTGGAGTTCTGCTCACTATATCTATTGGGGTATAGATCAGATCATATTGAGGATAGGCGGCAGCTATTTAGAGAGATGATATTATCACTTAGGTATATAGTGATTTGAATGGGTGGTCACTCTTGAATTGGGGTACATTCGACAGCAAGGGTCTAATATATATCCATAGCGGTATAGTATGCTTTGGAGAGACTCTAACTCTAGGACGTTTTGATGGGGGAAGGGGGAATTTGAATCCGACTCTTGACACAAGGGATTGAGGGAGGAGAGTACATACAGAGGGGATAGCGATTTGTTGGACGCGATGTATTGTATGAGAGAATAAAGCGGAGTGATATTGGGTATTACAATTGATTATTTGACAGGCGAATTCTTCTGTTCTAATCACTTTTCTACTGGAACGGATGGGGTTCTATGTAACTATGGTTTGTGAGTTGTCTCTCACTCTCTCTATTGGGGGGGGGGTTATGGACTCTCACTTGTTCTTGGGTGTGAGGTCGACTCTCTTTGTGACTGTGGTACTTGGGTTCATGTATTGGTATGGGTGGGAGGCAACACATTTTCCTCTAAGAGGGGAGTTAAAGGTACACATAGGCATGTGGGGAGGTGTCTGTAGGGGCGGTAAGGACTTAGTTTATAACGATATAGATTATGCAGCTACAAACAAGCTATACGACAGGCACGTGAATATTAGGATTGGGTATGACACATACCATGATGGTGTGCGTTATAAGATAGCGGAGTAGTGGATGTGTCCAATTACAAATATACAATATTGAGACTGACAGCTAGGGGTACACACAACTAGAAACTCTCCAAAATGAGTAGACAAGAGGATCGTGAAAGTTAACGGCGAGCGTGTATATCTCAGTGACTGGCGGGAGGCGTTCTTATGATATCGACATATCTGTCTTGTTCGGATGTGTTAGGACTATAGATGCCCAAAACCGGAAACATAGGGGGGTGGGCTATGTAAGAGTTAGTGTGCGGTACAGATTCAACTAAGAAGGAACAACTTTAAAACATGCTTAGGGAAGTAGGGGCGACACTTGGTATGTGTCTTCAACTGAGACATCTATTTATGGGATGACAATTCGAGTTATTGAATCTTGAGTCTCTGCCGAACATTTATAGGAATCAGGATTGATATTTGGCGGTCCACTTATTTACAATCTACTTACTTCAACAGATTGGGGGGGGGTGATCGGCACAACCAAGATATTTGTTATCTACACTTATTATTTTATTAGAAGAGTTTGGGGGTGGATTACGATCGATGATTTATTGGTTGACTATCATATATATATTGTGATATAAGGTAGAGGTGACTTATCTACATACTGCCGCACAGAGATGATATATACATGACCAATACATATCTTTTTTAGATACTCAACAAGACACTCTGTCATATGTATAAAGATGATTGATGTGTTTCAATAGCATAGTTTTAGATTAAGGCGAAACAACAATGCGATCATCTGTCACACACATAACACTTCTGGACACTCAGACGACACTGCGATACGCGCGTTATCAGCTAGTGATTCATTTTACAGAGAATGAGAGTCTATGATCTCCATCTATTTGGTGACCACTCACATCAGGACAGTGAGTGCTCCTTACTAATGCGTGCTGTAGACTTATTAGTGTGGAGATCTGTGGCACTATTGGTATCTCTCATTTCAAAGCTGATTAGAAAAGGTGTGGTGAATACATCAGATTCATATCATTTATGTATATTGTGATATGTCTCATTCACGTATTTTATAGACATATCAATTACAACAATGACAGACGTATCTATTCTAAAAAAGGATGTTAGGATTACAGTCTGACACTCATGCGGATTGAATCTCGCTGGAGAGGGGCGGCTTAGATATAACTCTTATCACCTGCTCATCGTTACTAGTGTGCATTACTGCGTGATTTATGTACACACACACATCTTCTATGCTTATGTCCAGGACTAGTATAGTCTCTCTCATGTAGCTGTTGTTAGGTATTGTAGTGTTATTTGTCCAGTTCTTCGATGATTTGTAAGTAACTAGGGGGAAGGAGTCTATGTGGGAGTCAATGACAGACATTGACAAGTTAGTATGTGGGTCTAGGCTAGTTCAGAATATTAGGTATTAAGGTGAGAGTGAGACTTGTCTAAGTATAGGTGAGCTTTTAAATTATATATATGTTACTAGTGTGCATTAAGATGTAGGTGGGCGGACATTGCGATTTCCTCTACTCTATGTTGGGGAGTTATTATTCATTGGGGCTTCTCATAGTGTGAATGCGGACGTGATGAACAACGGTCAATATTTCATGGAAGGGGAGCGTGATCGGAGAACATTCATAAGTATTGGAGTTCAGAGAGGGTTCAAACATGTTGCGCGGAAGTTATCGGCTATAGGAGTAACTATTGGAGTGCATGTATTGTGTGTGAGGAGGTTTTGGTGTATGTATTATGTCAACATATGTATCAGTCTCGGGGAGTTATTTAGTGGTATCAGCATGATAGGACGTTACAGAGTGATCACGCCGATGATCTGGTCTTGGGGCGTGGTGTGATTTTGTGGCACTACAAAAATTCTCACAGCGAGCGTAGATACATATAAGTCTAAAGTTCTAATTGTATAAGACTAACTAGGGGTATTACTCTATGAATCGACTGGGAACATGCGGGGACAGTGGGAGGCGTAGAGTCACATGATCGAACAGAAGTAAGCGGGTTATAGCACGTTACTCGGGACTCTTATATTTGAGATCATTATAGAGGGGCTGGCGAGCAAAGTAAGTTAATGGATCTGGTTAGATATGTACACGGTGATGCTACAACAGAGTGCTGGTTATGCATCAAGTTTCTTTTTCATATCTATTCGAGTTGTTTACTGGTTAAAGTAGATTGTTGGTGAATTCACACGGGTTCATGATTGATCACACTGAGGGGTGGGGATCAGCGGTAGGCAATACTTAGCTGTGTATGGTATTATTATTATTGTTTGAGTAATATGGGTCACTAATCGGGTGTTTATTGAAAAATGGTAAATATTTTAAATTAGACATTGCAGAGTTAGAGTTTTTTTCTTCCAACCTCTACCTGTTTGCCTCATCCAGCCTAAACCTATTCTCCTCGACAATTAATTTTTCATGTCACAATGCAACATTTCTTCATCTTCCAAACATAATCTGAATTCCTCTTCTCAAAGATAATCCTATAAGGAAGAAATATAATAAATCAGGGTAAGTGATCCTAAACAATAACTTGATATTGAATAAGGTTTAACAAGATTACCTGAGCAATATCTTCATCTGAATTGTGCTGCTGGATCAAATCAGCAAAAATGATATTAAGTGAATCACATAAGTCAGAGGTCATACATGAAAATGCATCAGTAAACTGCAGCTTAGCCCGTCTGTCATTTCTTTCATGTGCAAGGACCTAAAAAGTGATATCTATAGTTACATACAAAACTTCAAAAAATTCAATAGTTTGATATTATATATAGTTGGAATAAAACATAACCTAAATAATAGTCTTACGTTTGAAAAGACAAAAATCTAACTCCATAATCACAAGATCGTTAAGTTATTTTTTCCTCACACTATTATCACTTGTTCCACCAATCGATGAAACCATGAAACCTATGTTCCCACCTTTGCGTGCTTTCTTTAACTTTGAAAGATATGTTTCAAAAAGGCTATGTTGTTCTCTGATAGGTGGCGCCCTAGGAACGTACTCTTGAAAATAAACTCTATTATCTATCCACCATGATGATTGGTACTCAGCTATAGTAGGTCGGAGATCTGATGTTGACCTTGATTCCTAAAGATATTATACAAATAATTTGTGACATGTACTAATCAAATATGTTCTAAACTACAAATGATATAATATTTAGATTTTAGCATTAACCTTTGCAAAAAGGTAAGAATAATTAGATCTTGTAAATAATGACTTCTTCGACTAGCCGAGTGCTCTTGGTATTACTTTTGGGTCTTTAATCCACCAACGTTGACATCTTTCAAATGTCTCAAGAATCCAAATCTAAATAATATACCAAATGTAAGTCAACGTAAATAAAATTGCTACAATTATAAATAAATTTCTAACCTGGAAAGCCAACACAAAGCCAGCCAATGTATATGTAGGAACATAGTTGCGATCTTTCTTCAACCCATATTAGTGCACGTCATCGTGCCTTTATTTAAAATTCTTAATTTCATCGTACAAATGACACCAGAAATGCTCACCCCATGAAAATGAATTCCATGCTTCAAGATTTTTTAACCAACCTGAACAAGATATCATCCACATTGAATGTCAACAACTGACCCATAAATATCACCTTAAGAGCTAACAAAAGGCAAAGATATATTGCGTCATCATCAGATAGGTTGCCAAACCTTTCCTCGTCCTCAATAACACCAATAATATCTAAGTTGGTAATAATAAAACCTATCTTATTTGGGAATACCCTGTTACGAAACTTTAGCTCACTAGAAGTATTTAAGTCACAACTTACAGTTCCAAAACGAAAATCGATGATAAGAGAAAACTCTCGACGACCAAAGTGTAGAGTATGACCTTCCATATAATAAATCAGGGGCATATCATGATGCTGATCATCAACTTTATGTTGTCTTCTTAGTATATAATCTATCAGTAGTGGTTCATGGTCAAACAACATTAAATCCAACCAAGGTCTAAAACATGTACTCCCAAACAACATACGACGCTTCACATCTAACCTTTGGTTAATCAGTAAAAAATAATTCAATTTACTCCTAATGATGACTTTAGATACATAATCCTAAAACAATATAAAGAATAATTGAGTTCAATAAAGAGGTTCTGACTATTAGTTTCAACTGCCAAACAAAACTAACACAAATAACAACATAATTAACAGAAAAAATGGATCAATGTTAATGTCAAAATAAAAAGATACTCAGCCAAAAAAATCATAATTTATGTGTATAACTAAAAATGGAAAAGTAAACAGCCTACACTTACACCACAAAAATAATCAAACATATATGGGTGTCCAAATAACAAGTTACTAAAAATAAAATATGTAGTATATTGGATATCATAACACAATGAATGATTTAGGGGTTGGCCAATTTATCTTAGAGAGAGAAAGTGAGTTCTAGTGAGAGAAAATACACCTTATGTGTGTTTATCATATAATAAACAACCAACCCCTTCCCATGGCTAGAAAGGGGGTATAAATACAAGTGTTTTGTGCCCCTAAGTGGGCTATAGAGTGGGATAACATGTGGGTAAAGACCCCACCCAACACCATAAGTCATACGGTAATTAGACGATTAATATTAAAGCTACGAGCTAACCTATGCTAGACATTACATAGGGTAACCGAGTCTTTTACATGGATTTTCATAATCCTAACAATCTCCCCCTAAGGGAGGTCACCCTAGAAATTAAAAATTGAATCCTAGCAATCTATAAGTTGATCTTTGACTCTGGCTCGTAGTCTTTTGATTCTTCATGATCAGTCATTGTACTGCAAGTAGTGATCTTTTAGCTTTGTTCCTTAGACTTGTGTGATCTTTGAGCCTTCTTTGAGATCATCCTCTATAGTAAATCTCTTAATCATCCTTGTTGTGGAGTATTTCCTTCTTGTGATGTTGTGACCTTCGGACCCGCATGCTTATACTTTTCTGGATCATAATAGCAGGCATCAGAGTTGCGGAAGCTGTGTTGTAGGTCTTTCAGCTATCATCATGTCTTTGATAATGAGTTTGAAGTGTGAGCATAGGGTTGTGAATTGACATGTATCTTGCTACCAGCTGCTACCGTCGAGGATTCCTGCAAGTATATGTTAGTAATAAACGAATGAGAGTGTCTTTGCTTACTTTCGTTGAATAAGGTTGCAAGAACCACGGTTCCCCGTTAATCAGTATAAATACTGCCTGTGATCAAGTAGAATTCTGAAGAATCTCCTTGCCAGGGTTTTGCAGTTGTGCTAGCCATTCTCAAACCGGAGCGTCTCAAAGTAGACAAAACACGGAGTGAGTGAACCTATGAATTAAAAACCCACTGATTAATGAAAAATTGATTTGAAAGTCAATCGTGTGTCACTCAAAAAGGAGTTTTTGTGACACATCGACGGTTTTATATCATAAAGTCAAATTTCATCAGAAACACATTTGGTTTGAAAGATATACACAGTCAATGTGCTCAAAAATCAGTTGTTGAGCACATTGAAAGGTTTTCCAAAAACTACTCGTCAATTCACTTCCTGGAACAAGTTTAATTCATAAAGAACCGCATCATCGTTGCTTTCCATTTTTCACAAGTTTGATCCATAATGGATCTCACATGTCACCTACCAAGAGCTTGTTTAATATTGGCTCTAGAAGGATTTCCATCTTCATTGTGAGTACTTACGTATCACTCGGATGTTCTGGCAATACCACAAGGATAATGTGTAGGACTCTTAAGATTTTTACTTGTTGTTACAGTGTGTGAAAACCAAGCAGAATTTGTATCAGTATCCTAACGAGATTTTTGGATGATCTCATGGCTCTAGACTCAATAGTGCATTTTTTGTTTTTGGTTGTCGGAGGCTGGAGCGGACTGCCACCTTTTTAATATCGTCTAATTTGGAGTGAAAGAGACGATAAAAATGTATTGATCTCCGTGAGAAGTGAAACAAGAATCCTTTGAGGGATCTTGAGTGGATAGGGAGGGTTGTGCAGCGTATCACTGGGTCCATGATACTTGTCTTCAATGTCAGCAATCAAACATGTGATTCTGACAGCATATGTAGTGACCCGGTTTCTGTCTAAAGTTTAAGGAGGACTGCTTTCTTTTCACCCTTTATCTTAGCATTTCTTTTTCATTCTTCAACCCCTTCAGTGCTTACCGAGATTTCATTACTAGAACCTTGTTGGGTGTGTTCCAGTACTAGCTCCATCTCAGTCCGTACTATTCCCTTATTCTCACATTACTCCTTTTATAATCATACCTAAGGACTTCTACACTAACTAGTAGATTGTCCCTGGGTAGATCCCTCTGGCTCTGGCGGGATCGTGGGATCGAGTACCTAACCTTACCATCCTTATAACTCCGACAAAGTAATTACAGGGTCGGTCTTTGGTATTTCCATAATAGCTATCGTACACCATTTGCTCCCCCTCAATATATGCATCGATATTCGAAAAGGTTTAGCACATATGGGAGAGCCTACACTTGAGTTCAAAAGATCACATTTTTTTATCATATTTTTATTTTTAAATCGCATTCTCTCCCTCGATCAAAAATATCAAACCCGTTGAGATTTAGGATCTCAATTGATTTAAATGAGTTAGAAAAAATTAGGAGAAAATGTGGTCTAATTAAATGTTTATTGATAGAGGAACAACTCCCCCTCAATAAGTGAGGGTCTGTTAGAGTCACCTTACAAATCACAACTAAGAATGTACAATATGAACAATATATATTATAATTACACCACACAAGACTTACTAAAAGATACAGAGAAGATGTGATCATTCGGTTCTCTGAAGAAGTCTGTAGTCTCCTTCTCGTATGCGTCCACCAACAAAGCTTTCCAAGTTCTAGAAGATTCGCCTGAGCTTTAGCCTCTTCTGAATAGCAAACATGAACTGCTTGCTCTTGATCACATCATTCTTGGTCTAGAACCTGGTATTCAACCCTGGATTGACCTTATTAACCTTGAATTCTTTTACTCGATAGTCTAAAGCTTCATCGATTTGTTGTAGAGTTCCATCACTGAACTTATGGATTTCATTAAAGCGCATGATCATCTGCATCCCATATCTGTCTCTAAACACCACGGCTCTTAAGGAGTCAAGAATCTTGTAGTCGTGCATGAACTCGAGACCTGTAGCTTCCCAATGAGGTTTGGTGAGGTTCAACTGAGTCTGGTAACTCTTTATGCCGAGCTGGAAGTCTTCTACCCGTTTTCTGATAACCAAATTCCATATCCATAAGTTGACAGCAGTAGAGATAATCTTCTTGTCTCTGGGCGGTAGGTGGTTCAGGTGACCTTGAAGATTTAGCAAGTACAAGTCTTCAAAGTCACTCGGGTATAGATCTTTGAAGTCGCTTTCAGCAATGGTATATTCCTGATTATCTGCTCTTCGAAGGACTATCTTTATCATGTAATCATACCCGTAAAGGGAAAAGACCTCAATTCTGATGACACTTAGGATTCTTATGTGAGTCCTAACAATAGCTTGTCGGTTAGTGTTAGCTAAGTGTCGGTCGATGTAGAATTGATGTCTCTTGAACCACCAGTGAGAGATACCATATGATGCTGAGATGTCATACATGTACTCTTCTTTAGCCCACATCTGATCAGGTACCATCTGTTCTAGCCTGACATCAGGATAAGAAGCAGCTTTTATCTTTGTGATTGACAATGCAAGTTTGTCACCCTTATGGCCAAATTGTAGATACTCCAAGTCTTTGTTGAAGAAGAACTCTGTCTAAATCGTAACTTGACTTGGAGGACCACCCAATGGGAGTGGTCTGCTAACATTATATCTGAGTAGTCCTTCGTCCACTGGATTTGTCAGAAGCTTGTGGCATTCTTCTATCTGAAATTGGAGATGAATTACGTTAGGATGGAAGGCTTTGACAATTTCATACGCGAGACCTTCCAAGTGTTCCGGTTTTAGCTCTATGGTTCCTTGTTTCTTGCAGAACCAATCAATAAACACTCCAATATCACCGGTCTATGAAAGCAGAGAGTTCTCTGTATAGGATACAAAGCTGGAGTCAAAGGCAATGCCTAGTTTGTGATTGGGACAGGTAACTTGAGAAGGATGTAGACACGCAGGTTTAGGGGTTGCAGGTCTTTCTTTTTCGGAGAGAGGTTTAAACCATTCCTGATTCAGACTCACTTTGGGAATGTGCCTACTGCCGCTATCTTCATCGTCAGACCCCATATCCTGAGTTTCAGAGTCTGACTGTTCATGCATAAGTATGTCTTCAGGAACAGAAGAAGCAGCGGACGTGAGTCTGGATGTGGTCGTCGTCCAGGCTGTGTATTCTATTGAGGCAGTTGTCTTGGATGAGCTTGGAGCAGCAGAGCTGTGAGACTGATCACCTCGATTGGTTGTTACAGACGGCGATGGTGGAGGAGGATCTTGAACAGAATCAGAGGTTCCTGTTTGACCAGAAGCCCCTGATGCACCAGACGGTGGTGGAGGAGGTAGTGGTGGAGGAGGTGACCCAGGTAGGGTTTTTGGAGAATCCTACTTACTTTTCTTCTTTGTTCGCTCCTTAGCCTTGTCTGCATCAAGTTGCTCACTTTCATCACGAATGATAGAATTCTATAATGCTTCATAAGCCATCTTGTGATCCTCGTGTCCCTTGTCATAATTCTCCTCCAACATGCATTGAAGAAGAATCTCCTTCATGTCAGACGTAGGGAGATCCTTGAAGCGAGCACGAAGAGGGGCTCTCATTGAATGCTGAACTGATGCTGTAACAAGATCTTTCACCGTGACTTCGATTTTTTGGTCAATCTCATGCGAGTCTATAAATTCCACTATCTGCTCTCTGATCAATCTAGACAAGTCTTGAGTCTCCCAACAGTGCACCCTGTTCCTTTGCTTGTCTACCCTTTCTTCCAGGCTGGATTTGCAACCACCAGATCCGTATGTGTTAGTTTTAGATCACTAATTCGTTGAATTAATATCGAAATTTGAGGCATCTATGTTGTGGTTAAGGTGGTGATGGGTGGATAAGTGTTGTTGTTATTGTTGTTTCAGTGACCGTTGTTGTAGTTGTTGGCATAGATGCTAGAACCATTGTGGAATTTGAATGAGGGTCGGTAACATTCAAAACTGGAGTGGTCATTAACGGGAGTGACGAGGTATCCTGATGAATGGGAACCATCACCATAGATTGGACCTCCGCTTTAGTATTGGTCTTTTCTGGTTCGTCTTCCTGTGACTTCTCTACAAGGAACTGGTATGTGAAGCTGAGATCCTTGTCAAGGTTTTTCATAGAGGACAGGGTTCCAGTGGAGCTAGTAGGTTCCTTTAGTCTTACCTCACCTTCAGTTGGGAGTTTAAGGTTCTCCTGAACCTTTGGATAAGCTATGGCAGTGAACTCGTCATTCATTTGCTCTGTGTTAGGTTGTGAAGAGGCTTCAGCGATTCCTAAGTCCATGTGATCCAGGTTTGGTCCAGCGTGAACCACATGACTTGAAGGTGTCTGAGACAAGCCAGCATCACCAAGGTTTGTTCTACCCTGGCCTTCCTCTTGAACTTGTACATTCATCTCAGGAGACACTTCCTCACTTACTCCGACCCCACTGTCCAGTAGACCTAGTTTCCACATATTAGTGAACGAGATTCAACGAGACCAGAGGGTTCATGCTGTGGCATGAGTGCGCCTCTGAAAGAGAACTGTTCAGCCAGGTTCTTTTACTTAGGATCTGAAGTTAAGTAAAACCTGCCATAGCTTGTTCCTCCCCATACCTATTCTTTGCCCTATGCCATGAAACCTCTGGAAGCGGTTTGAAGTTTTCCCAAGATAGGTTCCCTAAACACTACAGAGTTATGGGGGTCCCGCAAGAGCAGGGTAAGCATCCTTCATACTTTCTATCCAGAACCTTTTAACCTATTACATCTTCATCTCAACCCTGGGTTCTGTCGTAGGACCCCTCATCTATGAACTCATCTCTCAACTGAAGCGTTCTCTTCTTTGAGATACACAACAGCTTTAGAACGTTTGAGCTTGAGAAAGAGCTTCAGTTGCGTTCAAAACCTCTTCTTTTCTTCTCCTGAGCTTCGCAAGGTGCATGATTGAGGGTTTGGGTGGTTGAGAAGAGGTTGATTTAAGTAGGTCTTAGGAAGTTGAGGTTTAGGTTTTTGGGTTTGGATTAGTGTGGAGTTGAGGTTGGCTTCATGGTTGTTTTTGGTTTTACCCCCTTAGCTGGTTTTGGAGGCGGTGCATCATCGTCACTGACTTCTTCCCCGGCGAGAAACCGCTGAACTTTTGCAACCTTGCCACATATTAAAGGATAATAGGAAGCATGCGGATATCCTCAGAATGAGATATTTGGAATTGAACATCCTAAACTTACTCTCTTAGTGTCTTGAAATAAACTTCTCGATATCCCAAAGCAGACTCCTCAGTAGGCAAGTAGAGTGGGGAACCTGGTCTTTTGTAGAACTTGTGTTTGCTCTAGAGGTGATTGATGATTAGCTTAGTGAAACGGACACCTGGAATCACCAATGGATTAACTTTCTTCTTTCCCTCCACATGAAGAGCCAGATTTATCTTGTCCTCTGTGAATGAGTGGATACACTAAGTAAATTCTTCCCATATCCTTTCAGCATAGTCTATGTTTGCTCCGTTGACAACACCCCACAAGATCTGTAATATTGGAGCTCTCGGTCTTTCAAATCCTGAGGTCTTTCCTGTGAGGCAAAGATTGATGATAGTTGCGAGTGCCCTCCATGGCCGGTACATGTCATTTGTCATGACTCCCGATAAGGTTCTGACAACATTCGGGTAGCCGAGGTTGTTGACAAAAGATATTATAGTGTTAGAGTTAGGTGGAGGTATGAAATTGCTGTTATCTGATGGCAGTTGAAGTGCATCTCTTAGAGTAGCTTTGGTGAGATAGAAGCGTTGTTCATCAAGCTGACAACTGTATCCTTTGTCCTTGTCAAATCTGATGGTGTCCTAGAACTTCTGGATGTAAATGGATGGAATCGGGGAGAAGCGTGAAAGCTCTAAGAGAATTTAGTTTTAGCTTTTCAAGAATGTCCTACACAATCTTGAAAATTGGAAATTGGCCTTAGACCTGACCCACATCCAAGAAACAATTGCTTTTTCCCACTGGGACCCATTTGTCACGAGGCAAGATTTGCTCATCTGAGCGAGTAGGTGGGAAATCAGCAGCCACTGGAGCCTCAGGAGCATTGATATTTGCATCAGCCATTATAACTGCACACATACATCAACGAAGACATACATACAGAAAGGTGATGTTAGATAAGAGCACATGCTCGAGGGTTAGACAGTCATAGACATAGTCTCAGTTAATGATCATATTGAAGTGATTGTCAACTAAGATGTACACCACTTAAGTCAACGGACGTCGACTCATGTAAGTGGAGACAAAACTCAGAGACGAATGCACAGTGACCAGAACACAGAAGATTTGACAAAACGTAGCTGAGAAGTCATATCACACAAAACGCAGAGAGTCCACCAGCCAAAACGCAGAACCCATGTTTTATTAGAATAGACAAAACGCAATAGGCAAAACGCAATGCACACTAAACGCAACACCCCAAAACGCAGTTAATATTTTCATAAAACATAGACAAAACGCAGAGGCAAGTCGCAAGAGAGGCAAAACGCAATAACACAAAACGCAGGAATATTTTATTCAAGTTTAATCAAAACGCAACATTTTTGAAAAAATTTGAAAAGTGGGTCCTACATTAGTACTAATGAGGGTCTTCAATCACAAAACACAATTAATTGCGTTTTGTCCTGCTTAGCACAATAATATATTCAAAACGCAACAGCATATTAAAACTCAAAACGCAATGACATTCATTAGGCAAAACGCAAAGATTTCGTTCAGGCAAAACGCAACAAAGGAGTTCCACACAAAACGCAATCAAGAACTTTTACCCAAAACGCAATCAAGAACTTATAAGGCAAAACGCAACCAAGAATGCCTAGTCAAAACGCAATCAAGAATACCAAGACAAAACGCAATCAAGAATACCAGGACAAAACGCAACCAAGAACACTCAACTATCAAGTCGCAATCAAGAACTCCTAAGCAAACCGCAACCAAGAATGCTTAGTCAAAATGCAACCAAGAACCTCACTACCCTAATTGAACATACAATTGGGGGCATCTATGGCTTAACTAGTTCATTACATACAGTCTATAATACCAACTAACAATCCCAACAACAACAAATGGCCATTACTAACAACATACGACTATGATTTTGACTTTAAAAGTCAAACTTTGCACGAAAATCACACGGACCATATATTAAACACGGGGGGACAAATAAACATAAACGAAGCATTATGCATGTTATATAAAGCAAACCCAGCAACAAAAACTCAAATAGAGACACTAACCACGATTTCGATGATAATTTCATACGAATACCCTAAAACAAATGCAGTTTAGTGAGATTCAGGCCATGAGATAATAGATAATGCATGAGAAGATGATACTGAACACAAAACAAGCATTACCTAACCACGAATATGCACAGATGGCCACAGATTAGACAAATCGCAAAGTATATTGAGTTTTGAGTATGAGATAGAAAAAGAAAGATGATTGACTGATATTTGGTTGCTTTGACTAGGTCAAAACGCAAGAAAGAATTTATACTAGTCTACCACTTTCAGTTATTGACAAATCTGGCCCCTCTCTTTCTACTTTATTTTCATTTATGGTATAATAGTAACTAAGGGTTTAATTAAATTGCATTAATTGCACAATTGGTCCTCTATTTATTATGAAGTTGATCATTCAACAGTCTTTCACCATAAGTACCACACCAACAAGGCAGCTATATCGTATATACACGGCCGTAACGACGTAATAGACATATACAATCCGAACACATCCCTGTTCATGTTTAACCAGCAGTTAGGATGAAGAATGATATAGGGTCGGGACCTTCTAACTTTTACCAAAAGTCGTCATCTAACAAGGCAGCTGAGACATGCATACATGGCCATAACGACGGAATAGACATGCATGCTCGAACAAGTCCTCGTTCGAGTAGACACTAAGGTTAGTTGCTAGGAAAGGGAAGTAAAATGGTTGTTAAATAAAATTCACAAAACAAATAGATTAAGCCAACAAATAAGGTGCGGTTGCTAGTAACTTTCCCCCGACCGTTCCATGACAAAGACTCGAATATATAGACAGACGCCTCGATCACAGAAATGACAAAGACAACCAAAGTTGACGTTCCCATAACGGTCAACTTCCCTTACATCCCGCTCTTTACATACTTTTACACAAGTGGTGATATCGGCCACTTTTTACAAAACTTAACATCGTTGATTTTTGTAACGTATCAACGAATAATCGATCCTTCTAAGTGATTCCTTCGGTATAAACTTCTTTTTGAAACGACTATTTTTCTTCCTTCTCTTTTTTTGCTTTTTTCTTCTTTTTTCAACAATACATCATAAATCTCGGTTTGATTCCACCGTCTTCACTTTCATAATTCATCCGGATAATCTTTTCCTTGAAGTATTTTTCTTCGGACATAATTCATAATTGCGAAAGTAGCGAAACTTACGAGCTACATAATTTTCCCATTGCATTGTGCAATTTCCCGACCATTACAGAGATAGAAAAATTTCACTTTGACACAGGAAATACAAAACTTTACACGAAAGCAACTAGCAACATAGAGAAATAGGCTTAATCTACACGGTAGGCTAAGGTGCAAAGGTGTAACGAAACATATAATATGGTGTACAAAAAGAAAGGAATGGCTCAACAGGTTGTTCTAGGGGATTTTACTCTAAAAATGAGAGTAATCAAGGGTTACACGGGAGTTAACTAACCAGTGAAGTTAGTTATTTTTACGACATGTAGGCTATTTGGTTTAATCCTAGAAATTTATCAGTTGAACATGTTCTTCCATCTAAATCCATAGTACTAATCATGGCGGTCTCGAGTGATATACCAGGCCAAGTTCTAAAGTCCACTACATCACCGGCACACTCATAATTTTGTGGAATTTTGTAGACAGTTGGAAACGGAATAGGCTTAATTCTCACAATATGTATCAAGGGTTATAGTGCGCTAGGTAATGTAACTAGTGATTTTTACAGAGTCATGCTAAAACAATTTAAATTTTGGCCAATTTGAGCACTTTGCATGTTATTTTGTAAAAAAGAAGACAAGTACGTTCTAATTCTCCATCCCTCCACTTAAGTTATACAACGTCCTCGTTGTATAGATAAAACAATTAAATAATAAGGGAAATAGAATTAGAACGAGGAACTTCCCTGATATGTTGCTCTAGGTTATTCTCCATTTTGAGTTTTTGAGCAAAAGTGTGTTGATGAGGCGTCAGAATGCCCGTTAGAGTTCAACACACGCGTCATTTTCAGAGTATACCATATTGTTAATTTCCTTACAGCAAGGTCCTACATAAAAGATTATAAGACAATCTGCAACTCTATATCGGTTTACAATGCGGAAAATAAACAACGACATACTGACAGGTAGTCCAATACGACCATATCCAAACCCAAGTAAACGCCGTATGCATCCTGTAAATATAATTAATAATTAAAGTGTGGGAAAATAAATACTAAATTTAAAGACTGATAATGTCTAGACAGATCCATACGCCATATCCATATGGGTTCGATACACCGTATGGATAGTTTGGGAAGACAGATTCGAAAACAAAAAGATAAATTCCGGGTTGTCTCTTGGCGAGCACTTAGTTTATGTGAAGACTTTAAGTTAGCTCCCTTCACTTACGTTATACCAATTCTCGAACTCCTATACCTCATATCCCTCTTTGTCCAATGTTACCTTCGTAATATTTCTTTAATCATTGTCCCATTGACTTGAAGCTACACCACCTGTCTGTGATTTTCTATAACCCATATGAACCCGATTTTAACAATTTTTGGACCGCTCCATTTTGACTTGAGTTTTCCAGGGTACATCTTCAGACAAGAATTATAAAGTAGCACTTGATCGCCTACCTTAAAATCTTTATCATCACAAAGTCTAGAATCATGCCATTTCTTGGTACGTTCTTTGTAAATTCTAGTATTCTCATAAGCACCATCTCTCAATTCAGCTAACTCATTAAGCTGCATAAGATGACTTCCGCTAGTAATTGTTAAATCCATATTACATTGTTTTAATGCCCAGTATGCCTTATGCTCGATTTCCACGGGTAAATGGCATGCTTTCCCATAAACTAATCTGAAAGGTGTGCACCCCATCGGTGTTTTGTAGGCCGTCCTAAAGGCCCATAATGCATCATTAAGTTTTTCCGACCATCTTTTAGGATTGTACCCTACTGATCTTTCTAGGATACGCTTAATAGCCCTGTTAGTAACTTTAGTTTGTCTATTAGATTGAGGGTGATATGTCAGAGATAATTTGTGAGTCGTACCATATCTTTGTAAAGCTTTTTCAAGCTGAGAATTACAAAAATGTGTCCCTCTATCACTAATCAAAGCTTTAGGAATTCCAAACCTAGCAAATAACTGTCTTAAAAATTTAACCACAACGCGCACATCATTCGTAGGTAATGCTTGAGCTTCAACCCATTTGGACACATAATCGACAGCCACCAATATGTATTTATTACCTCTAGATTCAGGAAACTGTCCCATACAATCTAATCCCCAAACATCAAAGACTTCGCATACTTGAATTTTATTTTGAAGCATTTTGTTCTTTGAAGATATGTTCCCCGATCTTTAACATGCATCACATCATCTTGCGTACTCATTAGCATCCTTAAAGACATTAGGCCAATAAAATCTGGACTCATAAACCTTCTTTGCGGTAACATTAGCACTATGATGCCCACCAGTAGGTCCTGAATGACAATGCGCTAGAATTTCGAGGGTTTCACTTCCAGCCACACATCTTCTCATTATAATATCCGTACGCAGTTTAAATGCATAAGGTTCCTCCTAGAAGTAAGTCTTGACTTGCGAAAAAAACCTCTTTCTTTTTTCGAAGATCCAATTTGGGGGAACAACCTTTCCAACAATATAATTAACGAAATCCGCATACCATGGCTCATCGTCTTTAGACTTTGATTTTAGCACCATTAAATGTTCGTCAAAGAATTCATCGGCAATTTTCCTTTCAGTTAACACCTCCATATGTGGATTCTCTAACCTAGATGAGTGCGGATTGTTGTGTAATCAAATTTCTTTTGCTTCCTTATGTTTCTCCAATACTTGACCAGGGTTAGTGAAATTCGTCGGGTCTTTTTATTTTATTGGTAGTTTGTTGAGCAAGTCAGTTGATCATCTTTCGTTTATTGTCTTCATACGAGCTTCTTCAAGTTTGGATTTATTCGTTAGTAAACTCTTTAGATTTTTAGCGTATTTTGGTATTTGCACTAGGGCTTCGATAAACGGAATATTAATATCAATTGTTTCAGATTTCCTAAAAGGGTTTGTTCTTGTCGAATTCCTAGTTTCACTAAATTCTTCACTCTCAGTTCTTGGGAGGGAAAGACTCACCGGTCCTAACTATATGGACTGGATGCGAAACCTTAGGTTCACCCTAAGGTACGAGAACAAAGAGTATGTTCTCGATGAGCAAATTCCCACAATCGATGATGATTCAACCCAAGAAGAGATTGAAGCTCACCAAAAGCACTATGATGATGCAAACAACGTGTCATGCATCATGGCAGCTTCCATGAGCCCTAAACTACAAAATACTTTTAAGAACACTTGGGCTTATGAAATGAACCAACAACTCAAAGAAATGTTTCTAGCAAAGGCAAGCAAGGAACACCTTGATGTTGTTAAATCCCTCATGGCTTGTAAATCAAAACCTAAAGCCTCTATTTGTGCTTTCATCTTAGAGATGAAAGGGTACTTTGATAGATTGGAATCTCTGAACACGATGTTCGATGCTGAGCTTTCTATCAACATAATCCTATCCGGTCTTCCAGATGAATACAATCAGTTTGAGCTCTCGTATCAAATGAACAGGAAAGAGACCTTAATAATGGAACTCTATAGCTTGTTGCAAACCGCTGAGCAAGGGATTAAGAAAATTGATGTGCCCTTTACTTCAGCATCTCCTGTGTTGACCGTTAGTCACAATGCAAAGAAAAGAAAGACTTCTCATTCCAACTAGAAAGGAAAGGCCACAAAAGGAAAGTCCGATCGTGGGTCTAAGAGAAAGGCTGAATATGAGATTGCACCTACAAGCGATCCAAAGGAAGCAGTATGCTTCTACTGCAACACAAAGGGGCATTGGAAGTCAAAAAGGGTAGTTACTCAGGTATGTTTATTATAGGTCCTTGGTTTAGGATCTATATAGCCTTTGTAAGACAATAGCTAACTTGAATAAATCCAAATCAACTATGTGAGAGACACTAACTATGAATATCAAGTGTTAATGCGGAATCTTAACACAAGAATTAAGAAGAAACAATAATACTAATTTGCTATTGATTTCTATTAAGCTCTAATGCTTCTATTGATATTTCAATCACGTACATAACATTGTGCCTTAGGGTTCCTTTTATACACTAAGGAAACCCTAATGGGCTTTACAAACATGTGAAAGGATAATGCATACCCTTTCCTAAGATATCTCCTAAGATATCTCTAAGATAACTATTACTATTCTGTTACATAAACAGACTTAACTAGAACAGACTTAACTAAATATGACCAGTACTAACTATAGTACTGCTACTCTACCAGTACTAACTTTAGTACTGCCAGACTTAACTTAGTACTGCCAGTATTAACTTAGTACTGCCAGAACTAACTAATACTACCAGACTTAACTGTTATACTACCAGTATTAAGTCTTTTACAATCTATTTCCCAACAATCCTCCCCTAACTTGATCTTCACTTGTGAACTTCAAGTTCCTTCAATATATTCTTGATCTTCACTTTAAATTATTTGAGCTTCCTGAGGATGTTGTAAATAGAATTCTTCGAATTATTCTTGATCTGCAATACTTCAAATCATCTCTTTTTTATCTTTGCAGCAACTATTCTTCAAAGCTCTTCAACAATCCTTCATATCAGCAACATTTGACTATATGTACATCAAATCCTATAGTTTTAGGCTATTCTCATCACTTCCAGGTGTGTTAGCTCCTGTGAGAGGTGAATCATTGAAAATTTTAAATGGATTTGATGTCTCTTTACTAGTTAGCCATTTACTCTGGAGTAGTCAGTCCTTTGGCCACCAGAAAGGTGCATGTCCATGGTTGACTGAAAACCATTTCAACTCTCAGTACATTAAACATTGGTGAGTTGATATGCCTTTACCTGTAGCCGTTTGCTCAGGGCTAGTCAATCCTTT
>BQNB010018455.1:41887-68266 GCA_026074375.1 Tanacetum coccineum | reverse complement strand
AGGTTGGGATAAACACTTACCGTTGGTAGAATTTTCGTATAACAACAGTTACCATACCAGCATTAAGGCTGCTTCGTTTAAGGCGTTGTATGGGCGCAAGTGTCGATCACCCATCTGCTGGGCTAAAGTTGGAGACAGTCAGCTCACTGGCCCAGAGACCATCCACGAGACAACCGAGAGAATAGTACAAATCAAGAGTCATATCCAAGCCGCCCATGATCGTCAAAAGAGTTATGCTGATGTAAGACGAAAACCTCTTGAGTTTCAAGTAGGAGATAAGGTCATGTTGAAAGTGTCTCCTTGAAAAGGAGTGATACGTTTTGGAAAACGGGGAAAGCTGAACCCTCGTTATATTAGACCTTTTAAGATCATTGCCAAAGTAGGAACTGTTGCCTGTCGTCTAGGACTTCCAAAGAAGTTGAGTATAGTTCATAGTACGTTTCACATCTTAAAATTAAAGAAATGCATGGCTGATGAACCGATTGCTATACCATTGGATGAGATCCAAGTCGACGACAAATTGAATTTCATTAAAGAACCTGTCGAGATTATGGACCGTGGGGTCAAGCGTCTGAAGCAGAGTCATATTCCGATTGTCAAAGTACACTGGAACTCCAGGAGAGGTCCTGAGTTCACCTGGGAGCGTGAAGACCAAATGCAAAAGAAATACCCGCACCTTTTCACCAACTCTGCACCCGCTGCAGAGGTTGCGTCCTAAGCTTTGAGGACAAAGCTTCTTTAACGGGGAAAGAATGTGACAACCCGAGATTTTCCGTTCAACAAGTTAGCCGTTTCCGTGTAGTAATTTGAATTTTTAAATGTTTCGTTTAGCTTTGCCGTTTAACCGGGAGTGTGTCGTGTTAGTCTGAGAAAAGTCTCCCGGGAGCAAACCGGGACACCAAACGTTTGTAGTATTTGGCAATATCCGCGATTTATGTTTTTAAGCAATGTTTAAAATTTCATAATTTTTGGTGATACCGTTACTCGTTTCGTTACTTGCGTTATCCGTGTTTTACCTAAACTATAAGCTTAAGCATGCAAGACTTGGAAATTAAATCATTTTGAGAGCACTAGCAACAAGTATTATAAAAATGAAATGGTCCCCCCCATTCCTTGTCAATTTTCGGTGCAAACCAACAACAATAAGCTTGGTGGACAAGTTTTGAAATTCAAATGGCATAAGACAAACACAAATCACATGATAAGTTCTAGCTTAATCCTCATTGGAGGATCATTTTGGTCCCCCCTCCCATTTCTTGTCCTTATTTCGGTACACACACACACACCATGAGTGTGTGAAGTAAACTTTGTGATTTATATAACTTGGTTACTTTCATTTGTTCATCTCATACTCACACACATAAAACTTTTCCATCTTTTCTTTCATTCTTTCACTATGCGAACCAAAAACACCAACCAAAACACATCATTTTCATCTTTGACAAAAACCACTTGAATATTATTGAAGGTTTGATCATTTGTATCATCCGGGTATTTGTTAAACAACATTTGGGTTGTTATAAATCTTTGTTCATCACCTAAATCTTCTAATTTTTGTAAGTCTTCAAATTCTTAAACAACTTGTACTTTTATACTTCTCATGATGCATACATACTAGTTGTACAATTTATTTTGTAAAAACAAAGGTTTAAAAACTACATAAACCCTAAAAGGGTAGTCATATATTTCGGCATACATAAGAATAAATATAAGGAAATGTTAGTTTTGTGATCGTGGTTATTTTTGTGTAATAAAAATGATATGCTATAGTTCATATTTGTTCGGCTTATGTTTAAAAAGTTTGTGGAAAGCTTATTTATTTATTGTGAGCTTATTAGGGCTTATGTATATATTTCGGCCCAAATGAAAAGCCAAGAAGGAATTATTGTTTAGCTTATTTTGTTTTGACATATATTTTGTTAGCTTATTTTCTAGCTTTTTGTGAAAGGACAAATGATAAACTTATTCGGCTCAATAAATAAGCTCGAATATAGTTTATTAGGCCTTAAAGCCACGTCCCACATACAAGACCCAACACTATGAGATCATTCTTGAGCTCATATGGTTTGGCTTAATATACTTGACTTATTGTGAGCTTATTGATAGCTTATCTTGAGGTCACGTATTTATTACTTAATATTTTGCTTATCGGATTTAATGGATAAGTAAAACTACATTTTCGGACATAACGGGCCAAAGCCCAACATATATGCAAAACACCAAAGTATAAAAGCTACGGTGTAGTTTATTGGATAAGTTCGTGAGTGACTTATTTAATAGTGTACGATTTAGATGTTTTACGTTTAATTATTTTTAGACGTCGAACGTTACGATTAATAATGGATTTGATGACAAGTAAATTGTAAATATGGAAAGTGGTTTGAAAGTGGTTTTTATTAAAGTCTACGACTTTGGAAAACGTGTAAACACGAACGGGTCATGCCGAAATTTTGTAAAATCTCTATACTTAGAAACTATTTGGAAAAACATAAACGATAAAATACTTCGATTAAATTACCTAACTATTTGGAAATATTAAATGATAAATGACAAGTTTATTTATGTATTAACAATAACAAATTAAAATCTAAAATAATTCGATATAGGACAGTACTTGGTTTTTGGATGGATTTGGATCTCGGACAAAACTATTTTTCAAATAGTTTATTCTTATTGATTTTATGGCTCGTTTTGGAGATTATTTGAAGAGGTGATTACGAAGACAATTGAATATTGCTTATTTGATGTCGTAGTTGAGTTTCATAGATGCGTGTTCTTATCATATCTTAAAGTTGTGGTTGGCTTTTAAGATAACTTGTTCGTGCTTAAAAGGTGTGATGAAGACTTGTCAAAATCTAGCAAAAGTGTGTGATTTTTCTTATGGTGCTCAATGCTCACATTTGCTATCACTTAGTATGTGTCTCATAGAAGATGAGGATTTTGTCAAGAGGTTGCGGTCTACTTATATTTCACAGATTTATTTATAAGTTCGACGTCACGTGGATAGTGCAAGACATAAGACACAAGTTTGGGAAATTCTACTTCTCCATCAAATTCGTTATACTCTATTTTCTTCATCGATAATCACTACCTAGAGCCTACAGAGTTCGAGATTCAAGAGATGATAAACATATGGGTTTCAGGGGAAGCTTATTAATTAAATGTTTAACCATCTACATGCACCACTTGAGGAGAAGTGTTTCGTTACTACTGCTAGTCATTTATTACTACTGCCAGTTTAAATTTCTACTACTTGAGTTCATTATTTGTATTGAGCTTTATGGAGGGTAA
The DNA here is from genome assembly GCA_026074375.1 of Tanacetum coccineum. NCBI lineage: Eukaryota > Viridiplantae > Streptophyta > Magnoliopsida > Asterales > Asteraceae > Tanacetum > Tanacetum coccineum. The sequence goes on along the minus strand of BQNB010018455.1, from coordinate 64,975 downwards.
TTTGAGTATTGGAAGGCTGGATTGGTAGTGTGGTATATGATTTGTAGCTGTTATGATCCAAGTTGCATTTCTACAAGAAGACCCCTATTAGATGATTACAAAAAGGGGAAGAAGACTACAAGAAATATGGGTACGAACTTCATCATAAAGCCAAAGCTTCCCCTGAAGTTGAGATGTAATCATCTCCCTGAATGAAACAAAGTCTTCAATGCTTTCCCATGACTTAAGATAAGAATTAGAATCCTTGAACATGTCACCACACATAATAAGCTGCAAATCAATAAAGCTTATTATGTGTGGTGACATGTTTAAGGATTCTAATTCTTATCTTAAGTCACGGGAAAGCATTGAAGACTTTGTTTCATTCAGGGAGATGATTACATCTCAACTTCAGGGGAAGCTTTGGCTTTATGATGAAGTTCGTACGAGACTTTGTTTGTTTTGTCATCATTAAATAGGGGAAGATTGTTGGGATTCTAGATTTGATGAGACAAAATAAATAAAAGAATGAAACAAGAAGGACTTAAGAAGGACCAAAATTATCACCATGAAGTTCTACAAGATGTAGAAGCAAATAAAGATTTGGTCAAAATAAGATAAGAATGAATATTAATGAGAAGATAATTAATTGATTCTCTCATTAATATATTAATTAGTTTCCTTATAAGTCTAGGACTCTTTATGCTATAAAAGGAGGTCCAGGCATTTAGAATTATCCATCCATAGCATAGTTGACGGATGAGAGTCAAATAGTGAAGGTGTGTATGTGTACACCATAGTTAGTAGTTTGTTAGTAATAGACATACTATAGATGTCTATGTAGTAGTTAGTAACCCTAAGTTATAGTTGGGGTAATAGGGAAAACGTTTGAATGAAAAACCTTGTTTGATAATATTGCTTTCTTATTATTCCGCCGCGTGTTTAATATTATCTGTAAAACTAATCCTAGAAGGGCTAAACGATTCTTATCAGTTCTTGCTCGCGTCAGGATTTCTACTCTGGAGATGATCATCGAGGATATCCAGATTTGCCACCGATCAGATATGAAGAGTCTTCTGGATACAATCCATGAGCTCAAGAACCACAAGGGAGGACCACCAGACTACTAGACTAGATCTTTGTCATTTACAGCTTTTGTTTAGAATCCAACCACGGGATGTGTGGCATAAATAACAACACTTGTCAAATTTTGGTTATGTAAAATACATAGACAAGTTGTCAATGACATAATGAAGTTGTAATTCCATTATACCTTGCTGTTTCATGATACCGATTTATATATGTCGTGGTTGTCTATCCTATGTCCTGTATTATGATTACTTATATCTTAAGTATCCAGGATTACTATGGTTCTCTTATCATTCTGTTTTCTCGAACCTTTGTATCTAGGTATCATGGATATGATTAATGATCAAGATATGGAGCATATACTTCCACCTACACTACCTAAAGACATTAAACCTCCTGTTGGATCACCTATTCTATCATCTCCATATTCATCAGTAGGATCTTCATCACCGGTTAGGTCAACTACACCACCGCCAGACTATTCCTTTGATGAGTCTAGCTTTGCAGAGTTAGATAACTCATTATGGATCATACCGCGACCACTGGAAAGTGAACTAGTCCCCGAGAAACCTAATGAGTCAGATGCTTGTTAGAGTGTCCATCTCTGGAAGTCCTAGATTCCAAAAAAATTCTGTTATATCCTGCAATGTAATGTCAAAGGATGTGTATTTCTTTGTTAGAACTCGTATCAAATAAGTATCTATGTCAAATGAATTCAATATAAGTATGAAATTTTTGATTTTTATACGATAACTTGTGATATGACTATATCATTGTATAGATCCTTATTTTTTATTGTCTTGTAAATGTTGATAGAATGGCTCCCAAGAGTACATCAACATCTGCAGCACCACCCATGACTCAGGCCGCCATCAAGAAACTAGTTGTTGATAGTGTTGCTGCAGCTCTGGAAGCACAAGCTGCTACCATGGCAAATATTGGCAATCCAAATAGGAATATTGGACCAAGAGAAACTCCTGTAGCAAGAAAATATACTTACAAAGAGTTTATGAGTTGGCAACCTTTCTACTTCAATGGTACAAAAGGAGCTGTTGGTCTCATTCGTTGGTTTGAACGAACTGAATCGGTATTTTCTCATAGCAACTGTACCGAGGACTGCAAAGTGAAATTTGCTACCGGTACTCTCACAGAGGATGCCTTGTCCTGGTAGAATTCCTATGCCAAACCTATTAGAATAGAGCAAGCCGAAAAGATAGCCTGGACTGAATTGAAAAGGCTCTTGACCAATAAGTATTGCCCTCGAACTGAAGTCAAAAAAATGGAAGATGAATTTTACAACTCGGTTGTGAAAGGAAATGATCTCAAGACTTATGCTAGAAGATTCTAGGAATTAGTAGTCTTATGTCCAAATATGGTACCAAACACTGAGAAACTTATGGAAGAAAAAAAAAAAAAAAACCTTTCTCGGAGGAATTACCAGAAGTATTGAGGAAATATTACCGCTTCAAAAGCTCAAACTTTAGAGGAAAGCCATTAACATAACCCAGAGTGAATGATCAGGTATCAAGCACGATGGTTGAGGGTAAGGAACCAATGTATCACAAACGAAAGTTTGATAGATAGATGTAAACAAACAACAACACCAACTTACTCAATAATCATGGGACAACAACAACTACCCTAAGTATCGTGACATCAATAAACTTATCCCAAAATGATCGCAACAATGGCAACAACCAAAATAAACGTAACAACAACAATAACAACCGTAAAAATGATTACCACTGGCATCAAAATAGAAGGCAAGAAACCTTCAGGACTTATGGAAACCGTGGATATAACGGACCTCATCCCCTGTGTAGGAAGTGTACACTGCATCACACAAGACCTTGCACTGTCAAGTGTTAGAATTGTAACAAAGTAGGCCATCAGACCAGAAAATGTAGAGCTTTGGAACTTCTGTTTCCAAATATCACTCTATCACTCAACTAAATCTCGGGACGAGATTTCTGTAAGGTTGGGGATGTAACACCACAATTTTTCATACACTATATTCCACTTATTATATATTTAATAAATACTTTTTCACGGGAAATTTTTTGCTTTATTCCATTATGTAAACTCTAGATTACATAACTAAAGTAAACAAGCTCATGCAACCACCAATACCAAATCTATGACCACATATGTCAAATGAATTATAATAATATGGTCAGCAATACATCATAATGCTCATAAAATGATATCTATATAAATATTCATTATAAATCAAACATTATGTATCAATGTTTATACCAAAACCTTAATTTTGGGCAATCTTTTCATGCAATTCAAATATACAAGTCTCCTTATCACATATTTGAATATATTTTCCCTCTTAAACCCTAGTACAATATCTTAAAGCCTTAAGTACAAATCAATAATACATGATTATCTAAATTCTCCATTTTCCCTCTAAATTTTCTTCTAGTGTTCGTATCACTTCCTAAACTCAAAGTACAAGTTTACCATGCACAACATTTAAACCATATTTCCCTCCAAAACTAAGGTACAACACCTTAAAACCCAAAGTACAAGTCATTAAAGCACAAATTCAAAATCAAGTGTTTTTCCTCCACCATTTTTCTCAAACAATTTCTGTACAAACTAAAAAGCTCCAGGTATAACTTTCCATATGCACAACCACATCATAAAACCTATTTCATCTCCTACATCTTATACCCCTAGCTCATTAAACCTAAAAACCTAAAACCCATGACCCATTAAACCCGAACACCCTAAGTCTATTTCAAACCAAGTCCTAAACTAGTTTGAACCCACACCATACATTGCAAGCAGCTCCATCACCACCTTGTAAGCTTCTTGTTACCTTTTCATCATCCAATATTGCTCTCCAAGTCTTTACCATCCTTCGTCACTTCTCTTGAGTAACCAAAAACATGCCGCATCTCCTTCCACCTTGTCATGATATCTCCTAGCTCATCATAGTCATCAACCTTGGCTTCTACTCCATTCAACTTGCAGCCTACCCCAAGTATTCTTGGCCTCCAAGATGTAAAACTTGGCCACCAAGTCTTTCGACCCCTGTATAAAGCTATGACATTCATTTATTTAAAACACACACTCAAACTTAAACACATATTCAAAACAGATACTAGCCATGTTCTAGAGAAGCTAAGGAAGAAGCATAAGACATTTTCAAAGCCAAGGTTTAAGGAAAGAGGTCTTTGATTCGTTTAAAGACCAATTTGGGTTTCATTTGTCCATTTAACCATTTTCATTCACTCATCGAGCTCTAGTAAGCCTAAACTCTGTTTTATGCATTCATGTTATACCTTAGATCATGTACAAACTCTATTTTAATCATTCCATGCATCAAAACCACGTCAAAAACCGTATTTGGTTTTCTAAATCCAAAATCGTGACCTAAAGGGGTCCATTTTGGAGCCCTAAATTTTTCGAATTCTATGAATAAGCTAGCATAAGCTTGCTATCATCTTAATAAGCTCACTGGCCATATTCATATTCCTATTAAATCAGCCCCTTGCATAATAAGTTTTCTAGTTAAAATTTCCCCCTAAAAAACCTAAATCCTATTCAGCAAACTCATTTTCATGAGCCCTAATAAGCTATAAACCTTAAACAGACCCTTAAGCTATTCTAATAATTGTATGTCACTTTTATAAACCCTATAACTAATCCTAAAAGCCCTAAACCCATCGGGTTTATTTTTAAACCCTAAACGAACCAAACGTACCCATTTTGGTATTTTTGAATCATAAGCCCTTTTTCATAAGCTATCTAAACAGTATAAAGCCAACTTATTTCTAGCTTCATTATTATAAACCTCATGGAACTTTAGAACTCTTTTAAATTCCAAAAATATGCTTGCATGAGTTTTGGACCTATTTTGCAATTCGTCCCCATGCAAGGGGTATATATTGTAAATATTTTGAAAATATAACTAGAAGGACTGAAAATGTAATATTCCTAAGTTATAACTATGAGGGGACGTTTTACCAAGTTTTAAAGTTAAAGGTTTAAATTATATATACTTTTTGTATAAAGGACTAACTCTGTAAAAGTATATAAACCAAGGGTATATATTGTCATTTTTGGCATTCTTAAAAATATAAAATATAATATTTTTATATAAATTATAAAAATATATATAAATATTATAAAACTCGATTTTATTAAAACCCGACACATTTATCGTTATTAATCATCGATCGACGCATTATAAAACAATTATGTTTTTAAATTAATACGTATTTATAATCGACTTGCTTTTGGAGAAACTTTAAAGTCTTATAATATGACGATACTTGAGGAATTTCTTATGAAGGGCTTTCTTTTGAGTATATGTTTTGTTTTTTTTCGACGAGTTATGATGGATTTATCAATTTAAAGTGTCATGGTCCTCAACGTGTACTGCATGACTCTGAATTATGATATCCTCGAACAGTGATACAATTTTTACATAATTAATAATCAATAAGTAATATGTCTGATTAAACATAATGAAGCTTTGAAACTTACAAATCAATCTAAGTACTTGACTATTTACTTTTAGGTTTAGTGTGACGAGGGACGTTACTTTCATTTCATATACTTTTGCCATCAATCAGATTTCCCTGTTAAGGTGAGTTCATAGCCTCGCATTTCAATCTTTTGAATGTTTTATAAACCCGCGAGGGGGATACATGCTTAAACCATGAATGCAAGTGTTTTTCCAACTGTATGCTATCCAGATATATTATTGCCTAAGTACCTTCCAGTGCCACTATTTCCATATCATGAACCATTAATTACTTGCGAGTAAATGCAAATATTGTGGATAGATCTATTAGGGGTGACGACTCCCGTTGGTATACCCGTTCATGGGGTAGCCAAACGCACTATATTTGACTTAATGGGTAACCTTGGTAAGTTACCTTTCCACGGGGACATTTGTTCCTCAACCAATGTCACTACGGTGATTTCCATGTTAACATATTGATATCATGAGCTTAGGGCAATAATACTATTTTTCATGATAATTGTATGTGTTGCAATTATTACCACTTATGATAACTTGTATTTGATTATTACTATGATAATTATAAATGCAATTGCAATTATTACTATTTATGGGTGTATAACACGTAAACCCACATGTCTATGAAGATCTTGCATTCAAACTATTTATCATATTAAACCTCATGAATTTCACTCAACCTTTGTGTTATTGCCACTTATGTCAGCAAGTGTTTAACATGTGCAAAGGTTAAGATAGAATATCAGAAACCATCTGGTTTGTTGGTTCAACCAGAGATCCCACAATGGAAATGGGAGAACATAACAATGGACTTTGTGACTAAACTGCCGAGGACAGCGGCTGGGCAAGACACGATTTGGGTAATCGTTGATCGTCTCACTAAATCTGCTCATTTCTTGCCTATGAGAGAAGATGACACGTTAGAAAAATTGACGAGACAATACTTGAAGGAAGTAGTCTCAAAGCATGGAGTGCCGATTTCGATAATCTCTGATCGCGATGGAAAATTTACTTCACATTTTTGGAAGTCCCTACATAAAGCATTAGGTACTCGATTGGATATGAGTACAGCCTACCATCCAGAGACCGATGGTCAGAGTGAGAGAACCATTCAAACGTTAGAGGATATGTTACGTGCCTGTGTACTCGACTTTGGAAAAGGTTGGGATAAACACTTACCGTTGGTAGAATTTTCATATAACAACAGTTACCATACCAGCATTAAGGCTGCTCCATTTGAGGCATTGTATGGGCGCAAGTGTCGATCACCCATCTGCTGGGCTGAAGTTGGAGACAGTCAGCTCACTGGCCCAAAGATCATCCACGAGACAACCGAGAGAATAGTTCAAATCAAGAGCCATATCCAAGCCGCCCGTGATCGTCAAAAGAGCTATGCCGATGTAAGACGAAAACCTCTTGAGTTTCAAGTAGGAGATAAGGTCATGCTGAAAGTGTCTCCTTGGAAAGGAGTGATACGTTTTGGCAAACGGGGAAAGCTGAACCCTCGTTATATTGGACCTTTTAAGATCATTGCCAAAGTAGGAACCATTGCCTATCGTCTAGAACTTCCAAAGAAGTTGAGTAGAGTTCATAGTACGTTTCACGTCTCGAAATTGAAGAAATGCATGGCTGATGAACCGCTTGCTATACCATTGGATGAGATCCAAGTTGACGACAAATTGAATTTCATTGAAGAACCTGCCGAGATTATGGACTGTGAGGTCAAGCGTCTGAAGCAGAGTCGTATTCCAATTGTCAAGGTACGCTAGAACTCCAGGAGAGGTCCTGAGTTCACCTGGGAGCGTGAAGACCAAATGCAAAAGAAATACCCGCACCTTTTCACCAACTCTGCACCCGCTGCAGAGGTTGCGTCCTAAGCTTTGAGGACAAATCTTATTTAACGGGGAAAGAATGTGACAACCCGAGAATTTCCGTTCAATAAGTTATCTGTTTCCGTGTAGTAATTTGAATTTTTAAATGTTTCGTTTAGCTTTACCGTTTAACCGGGAAGTTGTTTCGTTGTTATCTGAGAATCGTCTCCGGGAGCGAACCGGGACACCAAACGTTGTAGTATTTTGGCAATATCCGCGTTTTATGTTTTTAAGCAATATTTAAAATTTTGTAATTTTCCGTGTTACCGTTACCCATTTCGTTATTTACGTGATACGTGTTTAAATTATGCATATACATGTGCATGCAAAGTCTTGGAAATTAATTCACAAAAGAGCACTAGTGATCCTAGAAAGTGGGAAAAATATTTTTGGTCCCCTTTTGGCCTATGCATAACCGGTTACACATACATGCATGGATAGGATTCATTTTTTTTGAATTTTGCTACAAGTTAACTAGTCAAACCAACTTCCTACATAAAGGCTTGCACCATGTCCTTGCTAAACTCCCATTTAAGGATCAAATTGGTCCCCTTGTGCCTTGTCCTCTCCCAACCCACGGCATACACTAGTGTGTGTGTGTGTGTGTGTGTGTGTGTGTGTGTGTGTGTGTGTGTGTGTGTGTGTGTTTGTGTGTGTGTGTGTGTGTGTGTGTGTGTGAGTGTGAAAATCATTTCTCTCACTAGAAATTACACACACTTGATTCACTCTCTTTTCTTTCTTCTTTCTTGAATTCGGACGCCACAAACACCAACAAAAATCCATTTGTTTTCCATCTTTGATCATTTCACTTAGAGATATATTGTTCGTGTTGATTGTTAGTTCATCCGGGTAATTTGTAAAACAACGTTTGAGTTGTTTTTGATTTATAATCCACCTTTCGTCGTGTTTCTTTGTAAGTCATCTTTACTTTTCATAAATAAGTTGTACTTTTGCATTCGTATGATCATCCCGAACAAGGTGTACAAAGCGGATCGTTGTGAAAACCATTATTAGTATTTCTATAAATACAGTCTCAAAGTTTAATATATTTCTTAATAAAATGGGAAAGAAAAATAAAAAGTAGTTGTACTTTTGCATTTAAAAGTTTATTATGGACTATGGTGATATATTATATTGTATTGTTACGGTTTTATATCGTTGTGACTTAAAGATTTATCGTATGTTGAGTTAAATATCTTTGGCGAAAAGATTAAGTAGATGTTGGATTTGTGGTAAGCGTAAGTTGAATGTCGAAGAGGTTTAGGTTTAGAACGGACTTGTTGCGATATTTGTGGTATTGTCGAAAATATATCGGATATACTTGCGAGTCAATAAAAGAGGTACTTTGTAAAATAGATAGTTGCACGAGTCGAGGTTGAAAAAAAAATGGAAAGTTTATATTTTTAGAAAGGTCATGCCGAAATTTCGTAAACTTTATAAAAGCGTCGAAAATATATTTTTATTATCAAACTTATGATAAAATGTAGAAAAACGCAAGTGTCGAGTTTAGGTCAACATTTTTAGTTATCGAGTCAACGTTGATGTGTCGGGACACTAAATGACGAAATACACTAAGAGACGAAATACACTAAAAGACAAAATACACTAAGAGACGAAATACACTAAAAGACGAAATGTACTAAAAGACAAAATACACTAAAAGACAAAATACACTAAAAGACGAAATACACTAAAAGACAAAATATTTTCTAAAATGTTTTGAAGTGTCGAGACTTGTAAATCTTTATAACTTTAGATAGTACGTTTTGTTTTAAAAAGGGTTACGCTCGTGTCTACCGTATGCCTCGGTATGATTCATTGTTGCGTTAAGCGATTATTTGTTGTGGCATCATACTTAAACGTACGAATATATGATAGTGTTGTCGCTAGAACGTGGGATTCATTTTCTTTTGATTGGATTACTTTTGAATCCACTCCCGTATAAGGTGAGGTTCATGCCCCACTCTTTTACTCGTTTTGAAGAAATGTTTTTATAAACTTGGTGGTGAGAAACATTGCTTGCTTTTAAAACTGGACACAAAGTAACTTTAGTGAGATTTTCCTTGTTTACGTGGTGCCTAAGTAGTGTTAGTCCACTTCTGCCCGACGAATATCTATCTATGACTGTCAATCTCTTGACTGGGAGGACGGTCTCGAGGTTAGCTGCCGAATGAATAAATAGATCGATTGGACTAATATCCTATCCTGTGTGAGTAGCGCACTACCCACGGGCGCGCCGATAAACGGATATATGTCATGTCGTATGGTTAGGTTGTCTTTGGTTCGGGACACCTGTGGGCACAAAATTACCTTTATAGAAATGTACTTGCTAACATGCGAAATAGCTTCAGTGTCATGAGATTAGTTCAACGTAAATACCTTTTTATGTGAAGTTGTATCTGTAATAACTGTAGCATACGTTGATGTTATCTTGTGGTCCATATATTAACGTTTGAACCTAAACCTATGATTTCACTCAAATTTATGTTGAGTTTTAAGCATGTTTTTCTTCAGTGCGTAGCATGGATGATGTTGATTGACTTTGTGAAGTCTATTTGCCTTGTACCGGCTTTACAGAAGATTTATCTATGTCTTTAAAATCCGTTTCTTGAAATTATTTCGCGCTTCCGCAGTTTTACTTTGAATCTTTTAAATTTAATCGATGTAAAAATTATTATTATTAAACTTAAGAAGGTAGTCTTGGTCAGTTACCTCGGGGGCTTGTTTCAACCTAGCAATATACTATGCTATAAACGTAATTAGCTTCGGTGTCATGAGCTTAGCGCAACGTAAATACCTTTTTATGTGAAGTTGTATTTGTTATAACTGTCGCATACGTGTTGATAACTTGTGGTCCACTATAATAACGTTTGAACTAAACCTATGAATTCACTCAACTTTATGTTGACGTTTTAAGCATGTTTTTCTCAGGTGCTTAGCATGGATGCTGTTGATTGACTTATGTGAAGTCTATTTGCCTGTACCGGTTTACCAGAGATTTATCTATGTCTTTAAATACCGTTGTTGAACTTATTTAAGCTTCCGCATTTTAACTTTGAATCTTTTAAATTTAATCGATGTAAAACTTATTATTATTATTTTCAATCTATGCAACGGTGTTTATTTTCAAAACGTACCCTTAGAGGTCGTTCTTTATGCTTTGTACTTGAGATGTTCAATCAAGTCACGCCTCCGGACACGTGTTCCGTCCAGGCCCCGTCTGGGGGTGTGACACGGACCTTCAGCATGTTTAACCCGCATTAGTTTAGGTGCCTTTGTTTACTAATTCATGCATGACCCTTTTGAGATAAACCTTAACTCAAGTAGACAATATCAGTGAGTTGAAATCGCTATATAAACCTTAACTCAAGTATGCAAGTGAGCCCTGTAATAGGGTAAAAAGTATAAATGATGTTCGGCGAAAAACTTGAATACATTAATGCAAACGAACCCTAAAACTATATTTATACTTACGGAGTGTGTACTGGATGTGGAAGGGATGGACTCCAAAAGTCTGTGCTTGTGGTTGTTGGGCACTGAGACTATATGGACTTTGAGTCAGGTCCTTTTAAGAGCTTTGAAGTTTACATTTTTTGCGATCAAATGACTCGGAAGGCTGATCGGCGAAACAAATATTTTACAGTTTGATGAAAAGAGATTCGATATGTCTTTATTTTTCTCAGCCTTTTTAGTATATAATTACTTGCTCTTTATGTGGTATATATTGGTACTTTAGATATTTTCAAAAAGATACATCATTTAAGTAATAAAAACTAACAAAATTTTAATCATTTTTAACTGAAAAAATTTAACACTCTTGAAAGATGTTCCCACTAATGTGTTTTGTTGCTTGACAAGTTGTTCGAAGTTACAAATCCTGATGACCAAGTTGAGGTAAGTTGTAGCTTTTACTTAATTACCTCAAGAAGCATTTATTTGATGTGCTTTAAAGGGTGGTTGTTGTAGTTAGTTGTTTTATTTGCTAAAAGATTAATGGGTTATACAAGGCTATGAGTGTGTGAGTTCGTCAAAGTGTCAAATCTTTATTCAAATTTTATTTTTTTATTTCATTTTTCAATAATTTTCAGCTAGAATGTAAACATTATGACGGTATTTGTTTTGGTTTGCAGACATACATCAGTTGTCTTCATATAAAATGGATAGAAAAGTAAAGAATCGAGTGTTGAAGATCCATTGGAAACTTTAGATAGTTCGATTTAAAATGAACAAGGAACCTCAATGGACTATGAAAAGCAGGCAACGATCTTATCAAATTGGTTTATATTCGTTTCATGACCTACACATATAACGGGTCTATTTAGTATTAATATAAAATAATGTACATCAAGTATCCCCACATGTGATTTGGGATGGTTTGCTGATTCTGCTTTATCTGTTTTGATAAGTCAAATAAACATTTTTCAGTGTTTGGATATGCTAACAGATTATGATTATCTGTTATAATTTCACACCAAAGGAATATAGTTTTATAGTATAGAACTAAGCTTTGATAATTGACTTTGATCAAGATATCCGAAGGTGACCTTCTACAAGGTGATGGAGCTTAAGGATGAAATCAACTGGACTCCTGATATTAGTAATGTATATCATATATTAGCATTAGCATCTAGCTGTGAAATGAAGGATGACCCTTGGATTCGGAATGTTGCAAAGTTTCACATGTTGCATATCTTTGACTTGAGAGGGAATTCTTAGATTTAATTTGTACTACTATAAGAATATTATAACAAAATATATATAACAACGAATATGTAGGCTATAAGAAACACAACATAAATAAATTGTGCATGCATGGGTTCACAATCTATAAATGTTATATGTACTTTTAATAGAAAACATAATATACTTTAAAACCACAATAACAAAATTAATAATATTTCACTAAAACATTTAATCTAAGCCCCGTGCGTGCACGGGTATTAAAACTAGTTATGTAATATATAAATTAATCCAATTTTTTAAAGGTCTTAATCATGTAATAAATAAATTAAAAAAATATAATATAGGTTAATAACAAGGATAAAGATCCTCTAAAGTTTATTTGAACTTTAGAGGTAAAGTTCACTCACAAGGATAAAAACAACAGGGTCCCGCAGTAGGCCCCGGTATTATCTATGTGAGGAAACTTTAGCTCTCAAGTTCAAATAAACTTTAGAGGATCTTTTTCCTAATAACAATAATACCATAAGTAACTAAATCGATTGGTAAATAAATTGAACGGTGTTAATAAGGTTCGTTCAAAATGAATGTTATTTGCACTTTTCATATTGAGCTTACGATTCGTTTTGTTTGAACTGTGTTATATTCAAAATTAACGTTGTTAGCGTTTTCTATTTAAAACATTATAATCGTATACATAAGACGTTAAACGGATGAGTCGAGATGATATTGATATATACAAGAGATGTTAAATGGATGAATCGAGATGATATTAAAGTGCATGAGATGTGAGGTGTTAAACAAATGAGTCGAGATGATATTTATATGCATGAGATGTTAAATGGGTAAGTTGAGGTGATATCGTTATACAAGATATGTTAGACGGATGAGTCGATGTGATATCGTTATACAAGACATGTTAGACGGATGAGTCGAGGTGATATCGTTATACAAGACATGTTACACAGATGATTCGAGGTGATATCGTTATACAATACATGTTAAGCGGATGAGTCGATGTGATATCGTTATATAATACATGTTAAACGGATGAGTCGAGGTGATATCGTTATACAATACATGTTAAATGGATGAGTCGAGGTGATATCGTTATACAAGACATGTTAAGCGGATGAGTCGAGGTGATATCGTTATCCAAGACATGTTAGACGGATGAGTCGACTTGATATCGTTATACAATACATGTTAGACGGATGAGTCAAGGTGATACCGTTATACAAGATATATTAGACGGATGAGTCGAGGTGATATCGTTATACAAGACATGTTAGACGGATGAGTCATGATGATTTCGTTATACAAGACATGTTAGACGGATGAGTCGAGGTGATATTGTTATCTAATACATGTTAGACGGATGAGTCGAGTTGATATCGTTATACAATACATGTTAGACAGACGAGTCAAGGTGATATCGCTATACAGATACGTTAGACGAACGAGTCGAGATACAAGACATGTTAAACGGATGAGTTGGAGTGATATCATTATACAATACATGTTAAGCGGATGAGTTGAGGTGATATCGTTATACAATACATATTAAACGGATAAGTTGAGGTGATATCGTTATACAAGACATGCTAAGCGGATGAGTCTATGTGATTTCGCTATACAAGACATGATAAGTGGACGAGTCAAAGTAATATCTATATACATGAGATGTTAAACGGATGTGTCGAGATGATATCGTTATACAAGACATATTAAACAGATGAGCCGATATGGTATCATTATACAAGACATGTTAAGCGGATGAGTCGAGGTGATATCGTAATCCAAGACATGTTAGACGAATGATTCGAGTTGGTATCGTTATACAAGACATGTTAAACGGATGAGCCGATGTGGTATCGTTATACAAGACATGTTAAGCGGATAAGTCGATATGGTATAGTTATACAAGACATGTTAAGCGGATGAGTCGATATGGTATCGTTATACAAGACATGCTAAGTGGATGAGTCAATGTGATTTCGCTATACAAGACATGTTAAGCGGACGAGTCAATGTGATATCTATATACACGAGATGTTAAACGGATGTGTCGAGATGATATCGTTATACAAGACATATTAAACGGATGAGCCGATATGGTATCGTTATACAAGACATGTTAAGCGGATAAGTCGATATGGTATCGTTATACAAGACATGTTAAGCAGATGAGCCGATATGGTATCGTTATACAAGACATGTTAAGCGGATGATTCGAGATGGTATCGTTATACAAGACATGTTAGACGAATGAGTCGAGGTGATTTCGTTATACAAGACATGTTAGACAGATGAGTCGAGGTGATAAACTGGTACAAGGCATGTTAGACGGACGATTCGAGGTGATATCGTTATGCAATACATAAACATAAGACCTCTATTTTTTTAAAGAGGAAAAAAACATAAACCACTACATCCTAAGATGGTGAAAACATGGAAACGTGAGCATCTCCTCAATCTCCTTTATTCTAGCACATTCTAATTAACACATTTAACCAAATATACTAACTACTACTCCACACGAAGGTTTTCCATTTCATTTAAAAGCTCATGAAGTATTTCAGTTGACTGACATGCGTGGTCATCGGGATGCCTCTTCATGGCTAGTCTTGCCTCTAGTATCTTTATCTTCATAGTTAAGAGCTTGCAGTTTGAGCACTCTGCGTTTCCAGGACTTAATGCAGCTCCAGAGGGTCCTGAAGAAGAACTTGCACGCGAAGAAGAAATTAAAGGTGTTGAAGGTCCCGGAAAAGAACTTGCGTTTCCAAAAGTGATCTCATCCTTCCATTTAAAATATCCACATCTATGATCTTGTTGTGATGGCTGTTATACGATAAAAAAATCATAAGAAATGTCATTTTAAAAAATAAAGTATTTATATATTGCATAAATAAGAAAAAGTTCTCATTGTTTACCTTTGAACGAGGACATGCATAGTAAAGTCTACCAAAGCTGTGTGGTTTATGTGATTTTCTCAACACTACATCTCCTCTTTCACAGCGACACGAAAAAGATTCACATGGCTCCATTTGCATAAGTCACAAAACTGGATGGTGATGGTGGTGGTGTGAGGATAAGAGTTGGTGGTGGTGGTGTATATAAGTATCATATTTATAGTTAATATCCTCATAATTTTTAGGCGGGGATTTTAGGCGGGAATTCTAGGCGGAAATTTTATACGCCATTCGGCGTAAACGTTTAAAGATTTAGATATAGTTCGTATGTTTTAATTATTTGTTGCGGTTTAACATTGATTCGGTCTAAAGTGTGAGGTTATATTTAATTTAAGTAGTCAAAACCATTTAAATCATTTTAATTAGTTTAAATTATTTGTAAATCATTTTTTTTACAAATTTGAAATTATTTATAAATAATTTTTTATATATTAAATCATTTTTAAATATTAAATTATTTTTTATAAATTTAAATATTTTTTAATTAACTTTAATCACTTTATTAGTTTTTTTTTTACTTTTAATGACAAATTTTTAGGGACTACATGTACTCCCTTAAAGTTGGGCTCCTAAATTTCCCTCCACTCGGACTAATTTTTTTTGACTTTTCAATATTTTCTTTGTCACTAAACTTATAGGGACTACTTGTTGTCCCGTAAAAATTGGGCGCCAAAAATTCCCTCCACCGGGACTAATTTTTTTTGACTTTGACTGTTTTGTTTTTGTCATCAAACTTTTAGGGACAATGAGTTGTCCCGATAAGCAATGTTGCAAAAATCGCGAGTCGCTAGCCGGGCGGTCGACCACCCTGTAGCCTGTAATCGGCCTAGAATCATTAATTGTCAAATTGATTAGTCAATCAATTAATTGTCAATCATTATCTAGTCAATCATTCTCTTGTCAAGCATTAATTAGTTGTCTATCCACATAGTCTTGTACCTCTATAAATTGTAATGAATGATGAATGAAAGAGGACACACACTTTCACCTTTCTTCATGGTATCAGGACCTAATCGATCCTAAATCCTAACCCATAAATACTAACTTCAATCAACAAAAAATGATTGTTCCTCTCGGTCATCAAAAACTCGCCGATGATTCGGAGGATCCCAAACATACCTTTTTCTTTTTATGTTATTAGCTGTAATAAAAATAAATCAAAACCCTAAATAAAAAAAAAACCTAGCCGTCGTCGTCATCATCACCAGCCCTCAAAGAAAAGAATGACGTCATCGTCACCAGCCATCCTTCCAATATTATCGTGATCTTTTTTACTTGTGTCGGATCTGAAGATCTGTTTTCTGATCAACAAGACCGTGGTGCAGCATCTATTATGTTTTTTTTTAAGTTTTATTATTTGTTTGTTGTGTTGGTGATTTGTGCTAAGGTCACAAATCCACACAATCGTTATTTGTGTTGGTGATTTGTGCTAAGGTCACAAATCCACACAATCGTATGTTGTTGTTCGTGCTTTGGTTATATTGGTTTATCCAGGTTTATCAGTTCATGACTTCAAGTTTGAAGATTGTTTGAAGACGCTTGTTGTCGGATGTCTTCATCGTTATTATTTCTTTTAATGTTTTGTCTTTTTTTTTTCTTTTTTTTTCTAGTTTACTACTCCAGTCTGAGCTTTTGCGATTTCGCCGCTCGGACTGCGGGGGAGTATTAGTGAATAAATAGGCTCAAGCCCGTTTGTGGGTTTAGGGTTATTAGGCGTTTATACATATAAATATTGGTCAATAATAAATCATAACTCAAGGGGTTTTTTATCATTCTACAATCTTTGTCCTGTAGCAAACCTTTAGGGATTACGTGTAGTCCTTAAAGATCACATATGTAGTCCTTAAAAATACTCGTCAAAGATTGGGCCCAAACGTGACTTTTTTGTCGTCTAGTGGACTTGTAGGGACTATTCTCCGTAGTCCCAAAAAGTTGTCCCTAAAAGCCATTTTTCTTGTAGTGGGTGAATCCACACAATCAGGAACCAGGTATTCAAATCACGACATGGTGTCGTGATTGTTGGTGTTGACACCACTTCACTAAATCCGCAAGATCATTTTGTTGAGGTGAAGAGCAGCTACGGGAGGCGTTGGGGGCGAGAGGGCTTTTCGAAAGTGGCATTCGAAGAGTTTGAGATCGTCCTTGTTCCCTACTATGGTTGATTTGGGAGACTAGTGTAGAGAAGTTGTGTTATATGTTCTTGTTTTACTAAATGCCATTAAGTTGGCACTTGTAAATGTAGGTTTTTTTTAGTTTTCAACGAAATTTGCTTTTTAGGATTACTTTAATTGTGAGTTTACGATACTTTTTCTGCTTATTCATGATTTGAACATCTTACTTGTGATAATCTAACCAAAACTAAAATATTTAATATATATTCTTTCTTTATATTTGATTTCCTACTTTTAATAGTATCAATTAATTGTATCAATCATCTCTATATTTAGAGGAGTCATTTATGGGTGATTGTTCCTCATTTATGGGTGATTAATACTCTCTATATTTAGAGGTCATGGCATTACTATTTAATCCGTTGTATTTTCTGAATGAACTAAGAAAAGAACAAACATTTATCTTTTTATGTTCCATCAAATCTAAGATGGTACCAGAGCAGGTTTGAAACCATGCTTTTAATCAATCACAAACCAAAAAGAGGGTAAGAGATGATAACAACAAAAATGATGGTGGAAGCGGTGGTATCACATACGAGTCACCTTATTACCTCCATCCATCCGACTACGCCAAACAACTACATGAAAATAGAACCCTACACGAATCCCCTGCATTCAAGGCCTTTCAAAGGCGCAATGGTCCTCCTGGTGTGAACAAAGAAAGAAGTAGAGCCAAATCTATGGAAGAAGGAAATAAACACTGCACCGAATGCAACAAAGATGGCCAAGTTGATCGGCTACCCGGAGTGGTGGCCAGGAAAGAAAGGAGAAAAGAACAAAGGCAAGGCTGCTTATGTTAAGACAAAGACCGGTCTCATTCCCGGATTGACATACGAGGATTACCAACTCTTCCTGAAACACTTTTCTGGAACAGGTAATAGCGAGGGAACAAAACCTGTTGCTAATATGACCCATAAAGAAGACAAAGAAGGTGAGTAAATTTTTGATTCGGGTTGCACCGAATACATTACTTATTCATCCGACATTCTTGTTAACAAGAAAGCCACCCACTTCGAGGCTCCTGTTGTTATCCCCAATGGGGATTCCATCCCGGTTAAAGGGAAAGGGGACTACATTCTTCCAGGGGGAACAAAAGTGAATGGAGTTCTTTATGTTCTTGATTTCAAATGCAATCTTCTTTCCGTTAGTCGCCTTAGTCGCGACCTTCAGTGTTGCATATCATTCTTTCCTGATTTTTGTGTCATGCAAGGATTACAAAGGAAGAACTTGATTGGTGCGGGTAGATGCGAAGGGGGACTATACCGAATGAAGATGGTTCAAGGAAGAAGAGCTATGGCAACCACAGTTGAGACATGGCATAAAAGACTTGGACATGCATCAAAAGGGAAACTTGGTAAAATTGATTTTATTAAAACATGCACTATTGATTTTAATAATTTCTGTCATTCTTGTGCTAAAGCAAAGCATATCAGAACGCCTTTTCCTTCTAGTTGTATTAAAACCAATGCTCCTTTTCAATTAATTCATTGTGACATATGGGGAGGTTATCGGGTACCTTCGTATACAGGAGCCAACTATTTTCTTACAATAGTTGACGATTTTAGTAGAGCGGTATGGGTATTCCTCATTAAACATAAAAGTGAGGCCAGCAAACGTCTCATAGATTTTCACAAAATGATTGAAGTTCAATTCGAAAAGCAAATTAAGAGGATAAGGTGTGATAATGGTGGGGAATTCACATCTAACAACATGCTAAATTTTTACAACGAAAAGGGGATCCTATTAGAAACCACTTGCCCACACACTCCCCAACAAAATGGAGTTGTAGAGAGGAAGCACAGGCACCTGCTCGAAACTGCTCGAGCTTTAATGTTTGATGCAAATCTTCCTAAACAATTTTGGGGAGAATGCATCTTAACCGCGGCATATGTAATTAACCGCCTCCCGTCTAAAGTTATTAAAAACAAAACGCCTTTTGAGTTGCTTATGAATCAAAAACCAGATTACGAGTTCCTAAGAGTCTTTGGGTGTCTTGCATATTTTACAAACACCAACACAAAGGGAGATAAGTTTGAAGAAAGGGGGAAACCAGGGGTCTTTCTTGGATACCTAACGGGAACTAAGGGTTACAAAATCCTCGATCTTGAGACCAGAAAAATAATAGTTAGTAGAAATGTAAATTTCTATGAACAAAAATTCCCTTTCAAAAATATTGAAGAAATCAATAAAGATTGTGTTGAGGAACCGATAATATGTCACGATTGTGACTGTCATGATGAACCAATCTTGGCACAAAACAAAGAACAAAACCCAATGGAGCAAGATCAGCAAATGGACCATGACCAAACCAATGAGCCAAGCGGCCCACATGAAACTCACGATGGGGATGAAACGGGCCAAATAAATGATGAAGGGCAGCCCAATAATGATGAGATTGAAACAAATGAAGGAGGAGAAGCCCAAGCCGAGACAAGACCCACTCGACCAAAAACTCAGCCTTCAAGATTCAAAGATTTCGTTGTACAAGTTCCTCCTTCGCTCAAACACCCGACATCAACATCCAATCAGGTTACCTCCACGGTACGCTACCCAATCTCGAATTTTGTTTCTTATGATAAGTTTTCCACTAATCACAAAGCCTTCTTAGCGGCCATCACTAATAATGAAGAACCCAAGTGTTTCAAACAAGCTGCACAAGATGCTCGATGGCGTGAAGCCATGCAAAAGGAGGTCAAGGCTTTAGAGAAAAATGGTACTTGGACTTTGGAATATTTACCGGAAGGAAAACGAGCTATAGATTCAAAATGGGTCTACAAGATCAAATTCAAGCCAAATGGAGAAGTTGAAAAGTACAAGGCTCGTCTAGTTGCAAAAGGATTCAATCAAATGGAAGGGGTGGATTATCATGACACTTTTGCACCGGTCGCTAAGCTGGTAACCGTTCGCACTTTATTAGCAATCGCAGTTAAAAGGGACTGGATTATTCATCAACTTGACGTGAACAACGCCTTCCTGCATGGAGACCTAGATGAGGAAGTTTACATGAAAATCCCTCAAGGTTTTTCTAATGATAATGAAACTCGTGTTTGTCGGCTGAGAAAGTCTTTATACGGGTTGAAGCAAGCTTCACGCAATTGGTATCACAAATTCACTACTTTTCTTCGATGTCTAAATTTTAGACAATCTAAGGTGGACCACTCACTATTCATTTATGAGGCAGGTAGCACAATGGTGGTCGTTCTAATTTACGTGGATGACATCATCATTACCGGAAACAATCTCATCAAAATTCAAGAAACCAAGAAACAGCTTGACGATGAATTCAACATTAAAGATCTCGGTCCATTGAAGTATTTCCTTGGAATAGAGGTAGCAAAAACAAGAGATGGTCTAGTTTTAAGCCAACGAAAATATACGTTGGACATTCTGGAAGATAGTGGGAAGTTGGGGTGTAAACCGAGTGCTTTTCCCATTGAAGAAGGCTTGAAATTAGACAAAGGAGAAAGTGAATCATGAGTGGATGCAAGTCAGTATCGCCGACTCATCGGTCGACTTCTTTACCTTCAAGCCACTCGGCCAGATATTACATATACTGTCAATATTTTAAGCCAGTTTGTAGCCGACCCACGAAACAATCATTTGGAGGCAGCGAATCGTGTTCTTGGGTACTTGAAGGCCACTCCAGGCTAAGGTATCCTCCTTTCTCGAGCAGGAGATTTTGTCTTAACCGCTTATTGCAACTCTGACTGATTAGGATGTCCCTACACGAGGCGGTCACATACCGGTTATCTTCTCTTGCTAGGTGGGACTCCCATTTCTTGGAGAACCAAGAAACAATCCGTGGTCTCACGTTCTTCAGCTGAAGCCGAGTACAGGGCAATGACCTCCACCGTTAGTGAAATTATTTGGGTTGGTTGCTTAGCGAGTTACATGTTCACAATCCATTGGCTACCCCCTTATTTTGTGCTAACCAAGCAGCTCGGCACATAGCTAACAATCATGTCTTTCACGAGAGAACAAAGCACGTCGAAATGGACTGTTACTTTGTACGTGAAAGTGTTGAATCAAAGGAAATCATACCGATGAAAATTAGCAGTAAAATGCAAATAGCAGACTTGCTAACAAAAGGACTTCCAGCACATCAACATCAATTTCTTCTTGGCAAGATTAGCATTACAGATTTGCATGCTCCATCTTGAGGGGGAATAAAAGATTTCATATATATTCTTTCTTTATATTTGATTTTCTACCTTTAATAGTATCAATCATCTCTATATTTAAAGGAGTTATTTATGGGTGATTGTTCCTCATTTATGGGTGATTAATACTCTCTATATTTAGAGGTCATGACATTACTATTTAACCCGTTGTATTTTCTGAATGAATTAAGAAAAGAACAAACATTTATCTTTTTCTGTTCCATCAAATCTAAGAAAAAATCACGTAACTTTTTGGCTAGCTACTAGTACAATTTTGCTACATTAATGTCGAACATAAGACCAAGGGGCTGTTTGATAAAAAGTATGATTTAACGCTGAATAAATCAAAGTTGCTGAATGATTCTAAGATGTTGAGTGAATCTGATTCGGAGTGAAAATGACTGTTTGATGATTTTTCTAAATAAGCAATCTGAATTGTCTAAAATTACCGATTTAACCTTATGTCTGATTTTATACTAGCAAAATATATATTTTGATAAAAAATTTATTAACTCAAATAAAAAATATTACAACAAAGTAATGTCGGAGTAAACAACAAAATGTAAACAATCTTATTAAAAGATCATAAAATAATATAAATTACGAAGTAATCTTATATTGAAGCATTTACAAATAACCCATTAGCAATTAAAAATAACTTATTAGCAATTTAATTACGCAAACAACATGACCTAGGGCCGTCCTTAAAACTTTAAACAAAATTGTGGCCCGGTGCGAAATTATATATTGAAGCCTTTTGAGAAGCTTTTCGAGAAGGCATGCTATATATAAAATGTCAGCATTTATAAGATATAATGTAATTAGTTATTTAAGCATTTAACATATTACTCGTTTAGGATATTTTCTCATCTGAATATTCTTTTTCGTGAAAAATATGTCTGTCCATGCAAATAATTGTTAATGAGACAAATTTTGAGTCCTTTAAATTTTTTGGGCCCTAAGCGGTTTCTCACCTTGTACTATTAGAATATGATAATTCACCATTGAAGGCTAATTGATTTGCTTGTCTTCAATTGATAACAACTATCCTATATATAGGATATAAGAGAACATTCTAGAATCGTTACCATGGGCTTGAGCCCAATACAAATTAATGACTAATAAATACTAATGAATGTCTTGACTTGACTTGGATGATGATTATTGACTCTTGACTTTTAATGTTGAACGTTGACTTGATTTATACAAGGCTAATACTCCCCCTCAGTGTGAGCGGGAGATCTTCAGACGTTCAGGCTGGAGCAAAACTCAAGAAATAAAGCTGTGGGGAGACCCTTAGTAAAAATATCTGCATACTGAAATCTGGAAGGGACATGAAGCACACGAACCTGACCGGAAGCAACATATTCTCGAACAAAATGAATATCAATCTCGATGTGTTTAGTACGCTGATGCTGCACAGGATTAGTAGACAGATACACAGCACTCACATTATCACAATAGACAAGAGTAGCAGTAAAGAGAGGAGTGTGAAGTTCAAGCAACAAATTCCGAATCCACGCAGTCTCAGCAACAACATTCGCAACACCTCGATATTCTGCCTCAGCACTAGAACGAGACAATGTAACCTGCCGTTTGGCAGACCAAGACAAAAGGTTATCACCAAGGAACACACAATACCCGGAGGTAGACCTACGAGTAACA